>JAVYIG010000799.1:327500-449077 GCA_035222895.1 Strongylocentrotus droebachiensis | reverse complement strand
GCTATGCCTCCCATAGCAGTCAATATATCTATATTATATGCTACATGTATTACGATTATAAGAGTATCATCCATATATATAGGTCATTCTAACCTCTGTTATATTTCGTTTTGTAGTTAGTTGCCGAGGTTGAGAAAGTCCCAGCAATCACGATGTCGAAAACGAGTGATCCCGTCTATATCTTCCTGGCCTTCTTCGTCCTGTTAGATTTCATCGGCGTCGTCGTGGTCAATACTCTCGCGTCCTTACCTAGTGACCCTTCAGGTGAGTTGAGGGCAAATGATTTTATCTATAGAGGGGCTGTTCCATTTTGGATGAGGGATAGTTGTCCTCGCAAACAAAAAAAGGTCCATCCAATTTGAAATTTCCTGTGAGCTTAAAATCGTCGATTTGTGTTCCTTTTTTATTTCGTTCCCCTTTTTATTTTTCTCCTATTTCTCCTTAATTTCTTCTCCTTTTTTCTTGTTTCCTTCTTCTTCCTTTTTTATATTACGATAAATTTACTTTCGGAGAGATCATAGGCAAAAGAAGTTAGAAATGTGATTGGAAAATGGAAATTCATGACCATACATGATGACTTATAATAACAAAAAATGACAGTGTCGCTAGGTGAGTGCTTTATCAATTGATATGGTTACAAGCAGGCGCGTACGGCAGCGGGGGGGGGGGGGGGTGGGGGGGGGGGGGGGGTAAGAGGACACTTTTTTTTTTCTTTTTTTTTGGTCCCAAAAAAATCGCAACGACTCAGCCGACCGCTGAATAAGCGGGGGGGGGGGGGGAGGGGGGGGGGGGGGGGGGGAGTAAGGGGACCACTTTTTTTTTTTTTTTTTGTCTCGAAATTTGAAAATTTGACATGTTGCTCCGTTGGGGGGGGGTGAGGTCACTTGTTTAGGTCATCCATGGGAATTTTTTTTTTTTTTTTTTTTAAATAATAATAAAAAAAAAAAAATAAAAAAAAAAATCCCAAAGGGGGGGGGGGGTTTTAGGGTTTTTTAGGGGGGGTTTATACACATAAAAATACCAAAGGGGGGGTTTAACCCCCCAAACCCCCCCACCCCCCCCCCCCCCCCCCCCCCCTGCGTACGCGCCTGGTTACAAGCGCTAAATTTGTTTCAGGTTTCTTCGTTATTTGAGTATTAAAGGTAATACAAAGTTTTGGTATGGGGTCATGAATTTGGTTAAAATGAACATATTGGAAGCATATGCGGTCCTACAATATTCATTGATCGTTGTCGCGGTTGAAATCGAGTCTAAAGTTATGAAATTGTAAATAATAAACTTCTAATTTTGTATAGCTCCCTCTCAAGTTCAAGATATTAATTAAGCTATAAAACAATGTTTTTGACTAAAATCGACCAATTAGCTATTCCCGTTTGAAAATTATATGTCACTACTACATATTCTGAGATTTTCATGGTCGCAGCTACCATTGTACGGCCGTAGGCGCTACTTGAAATTTATCAAAATTTACCGGGAGCACCGGTAAATTTTTATATTCAATTTTTCTCGAAAGCAAAATGTTTTACAGGCTAAATTTGTAAAGAATCACTATCCACCCAATATTCAAAAATTCCCCAAATTTGTATTACCTTTAAGGAAGAAGAGTAAATCCTAAACCCAAATATGATAACGCACATATCAATATAAGAAGTAATACTGAACGAGAAGGCAGAGATAGCGGTTTTTGTATTTGCCTATACATCTACCTCGCCCGGCCGGCCTTCCTCGGTATCAATTATGTTTACTTGTCATATAGTCACTGCATTGCGATCTCGAAGGCAGTCTCGATGGCTTATAAAGATTAAAGGGCATACGTACCATTGTTAAACAGACGTTACGTATAATTACGTAACGTCTGTTTAATTAAACATTATAAACTTTATAAGCCATGAGGACTGCCTTCAAGATCGCAATGCCGTGACGTCATTCAGTGAGAAGAATAAATTTGCATGTATTGCATGTATACATGCAGAGGCGGCGGAGCGACTTTCAAAGTGGGGGGGGGGGGACCAACAAAAAGGGCACTTTCTGGAAGAAAAAAGGGCACCTTCAAAGAGAAATCTCTAAGCAAAAATATACATTTTGTTAGACAATGGTATGTACCCCTATATTGTAATTACATTATCAGGGATGATTTCAATATTTGTTTCTTTTTATACATCATATAAGATATTGCTTAAGCATCATACTTTGCAGTTTGATGGGATGGTCTGAAAATTCATTTGCGAGGGAGCAAAGCGAGCGAGGAAAATTTTAAGATTTGTGAGGTCGCAGTGCGAAAAATTACATCTTATAAAGAGGAAAAACCCAATCCGGATGGGGTTATAAGCACATTCTCATAACGGAGACTGAAAAGACCTTTGATAAGTTACAAAATTATAGCATCCATAACTACAAGCGAGCGTAGCGAGCGAGCTTTGGGGGAAATTGCTCTTAGTCGCTTGAAATCAGGGGCACGTTTAATGATGAGAGGAAAAGGGGACACTTATCGAAAGGGTTAGGACACTTATAAGAAAATAAAAGGAGCACTTGTCAAAGTGCAAGGCTAATTATCAGAGGTGAAAATGCGGCACTACTTACACCTAAAAAAGAGGCACGCACCAGGGATGAAAAAGGATTTTATGAGAATGGGAAATGGGCATTTGTCAACGAAAAAGTGGCACATATCATTGTTAAAAGGGTAATTATCAGAGGTGAAAAGGGGCACTTATCGCAAATGAAAAGGGGCACTGACCTTACATGAAAAGAGGCACTTATGAGAATGAAAAAGGGCACAAATGATAGGGAAATGTGCATTTATCGGAGGTGAAAGTGGGCTTTTATGAGCAGGGGGAAGTGGCTCTTATTAAAAAGAAAAAGAGGCACATGTTAAAATAAACGGGGAACTTATTAAAGATAATAAGGGGTAATTATGAGAAGGGGAAGAGGCACTTATAAGAAGGAAAAAGATCATTTATTAGGAAGGAAAAGGGGGACGTGTCAAAATAAAAGGGGCACATATGAGAATGAAAATTTTCATAGATGAAAAGATGCATTTATGAGAAGGAAAAAGAGCTCTTTTTAGATGGGGGCACTTATCATAAGGAAAAGGGGCACTTATTAAAAAGGAAAGGGGGCACATGTGAAAATATAATGTGCGCTTATCCGAGTTAAAAAGGGGTAGTTATTAAAAGGGAAGGACACTTTTTACAAAGGAAAAGGAAAAAGGGAACTTGTCAGAGGAAAAGGGGTACTTGTCAGATTAAAAGTGGCACCTCTCAGATTTGAATAAGGCGATGAAGGGGGCGCTTATCAAAAATGAGAGGGGCGCTTCTCGTACCTAAAAAGGGGGAACTTACTAGAGATTAAAAAAGGCACTTATGAGAATGGAAAATTAACACTTATTGCAAAGGAAAATGGGAACTTGTCAAAGGAAAAGGGTAACGTGTCAAAATAAAAGGGGCACTTATCAGAGGTGGAAAGGGGAAAGGGCACTTTAAAATATTAATGGGGGAACTTGTCAAAGTAAAAGGGGCGCTTTTCCTATGTAAAAAGGAGCACTTCTTACAAAGTTAAAGGGGCGCCGGGGGATAAGCTTACACCAATAGGGGTCTACACCGGAAAACGGTGGGCCATAATGGCTTATCTAAGAACAACTATTGCTTGGGAACCTCCATGCAGTTCCAAGACCACTTCTCTGGTTCCACATAGGGAAACGGTTGTAACAATTGCTTTATCTCAAAGAAGGACTATCATTTCGGCGTCGAACGCAAACTTCTGTTTCCAATCCCACTACTGTGACCAATAAGCACTGTCTTTTCTCGATCCTTACAGGTTGGTTCCGGAATTCGACGGGGGACATCTCGGACAAGTACTATGTCTCTATCACCCCAGCTGGCTGGGCCTTTAGCATCTGGGGTGTCATCTACATCTGGCAAGCAATCTGGATCATCTACGTCATCGTCAACATCTTCAGGACCAACAAGTTTGGCAAGGTGAGTGGGTAATCTCAACACCATTATACATGATATCAAAATAAATTATTGAAATAAAAGTCTTCCGGAATGTTATCTGAGTCTCGAAGGCCAGTTTGGCAAGATTAAGTGTTTAACTCAAAGACACACAAAAATGTGACATAAGCATGGTTATATTAGAAAAGTAGTGAACCGCCCCCCCCCCCCCCATCCTTTCCTCCTATTTCGCTGGTACTCAGATGATAACTACGACTTTCAATAGCGTAGTCGTGATCTGAGATTTAGTCAGTTCCTCATCATCCACCTTAGCCTATGTCACTGGCGTACTGAGGGGGGGGGGGGGGGGGGGGGTGGGGCCCAACTCAAATTCAAACGTGGATTATTTCTAATTCGATACCAGTGATTTACAAATGTTGCCGAAATGGCATGATTTTTACCTGAGCTTCCGGGAGCTCTGCCCTCTGGACCCCACCAAGGGCCCTAAGGCGGGCCCCTGGATGCTCATCTGATCGTTATTTAATGCCTAAAACCCCTGAGCTTCATGGGGCTCTGCTTCTTGAACCCCTTCTTGACCCCCGCCGGGGCTGTGCCCCTGGACCCCACGCAAATTTACGCTCCACTTGCTTCGCTCGCCTTGCTTTACTTGATCGTAAATACTGCACAAAATGGTGATAATTATACAATATTTTTTTTTATTTTTTTTATTTTGGTCCGTGTCTAATGAAATTGAGTTGTCGGTGTCATCTTTCTATTTGGGCTGCCTTTCTAGGTTACTTATAGGTTTTGAATGGTCGACTTTAATTTGGGAAATTCTTCGGTTCCTACACTATAAAAGCTCCTTTGTTCTTCTTCTTTTTAAACATTAAAATGTAACTTAAACACATTGGGGAAATATATAAGGCTTGAAAATGTGAATGTTGTACTTCCTTCGTTAATAAATTTGTTTATTACGCTGAATAAAGATGATACGTAATCTAACCGACAACTCCTTGACTTGTCTTTACAGGTGTACCTGAACCCCTCCATCGTTCCCCCTGCCTTCCTGGCTACCTACGCCATCAACCTCGTACTCAACATCGCTTGGTTATTCACCTGGGACAGACAGTACCTCCCAGTCTCTTTCGCTGTCCTCGCCCTGATTGCATTCACCCTCTACGTATGTGTCACCATCAACCTCTGGGCAGTTAATAAGCATATAGAACAGCTGTGCGAACATCACAGGTAAGTTTGGGCTACCTTTGTCTATCTCCCCCCCCCCCTGCTTTTTGTCTGGGGGGGGGGGGTCTTTCTTGGGCAAATTCAAGATACATTGATTACCCGGATTGGTTACAATTATTACAAGTTTCGTTTTCGCTATTGGGAGGGAATGGTCAATAGACAAATTCAAGGTATACTGATTATAATAGACCAGTTCACGGTTAGCACACTACTGCAATGACCCCGAATATCCACAGATCTTCAAAACATAAAAAGGTCCCACTTTGTACATTTTTAAATAATCGCTCCTACAGCGATGGAGGTGCCATATAAATAGCCTATGTTTCCCCCCTTCCAAAGAATACTTCCAGCTGTGTATCATGGAGTGCACCGCTTGTGCATTAATGAATAATGATTACATAACTTTCATGAGCACGTATCCAGTATTTCGTCTCCGTTTATTTCAACATTTGTTCAGCAATGACCTTTATCTGCTCATGCTCAGGCTGCAACCGTGAACTGGCTTATTATTACAGCTTTTAATCGGCCTTTTGTTGAAGGGGGATTCATATATGGGCAAGTTCAAGATACAATGATTATAACAATTAAAGACTTAAACTTTACCTGATGATCAGACAAATAGGTGACACTTCACATGTTCATTGATCTTTGACTTGCTCGTAAAACTATAGCATGAAACCATTAGCCGATAAGGAATCATTATCGGAACCCGACTGCGAAAAATTTCGGTAAAGCATTAAAGCGATTTAAAACCTGCTCATGATGGAAGATTCTAATTTATCATTCGAAATTTCGTTAGCACCAAGTCGTTGGATAAATCTCGCCGATAAATGCGATTCACAGCTAAGTTATATTCTACCTAAATGACCTTACTGAATGATCTAACCGAATGGCCATACTGAATTACCATAACGAATGATCCTTTCATCCAATTGTTCCTCCAGGGTTGATCTATGGCTGAACAGATTATTCATCACAAACGGTATCCTCATCTACGCGACCTGGACCACCATCGCCACTCTCCTCAACTTCAGCTCGGTCTTAACCTACTTCGCCGACGTCGAAGAAAGGACCGCCTCCCTCATCTGTCTCTCCATCCTCACTGCCGAGCTCGTCCTCTACTTCGTCGTCGATATGTTCCTCCTCGAGCGCCATCTACGCTCGGCCTTCATGGTCTACCCCGTCGTGATCTGGGCCTCGACGGCCGTACTCGTCAACAACTGGGACCCCGACAGTAGCACGTCTATCTTCACCGCGGTGATCGTCGCCCTGGCGTGTGCTGCTTTCGTAGGCAAGCAGATCAAAAGTGTCTGGTACTGTTGTTGTCGCAAGGATCAAACCACCGTAGCTGACAGTGACAAAATGGCGCTGCAAGATGTTGCCTGAGTGATCGACCGTCATTTCGGGATTTCGAAGCAATTGACTGTTTCACTTGCTTTTGAACGTAGACTGACTCATCTTTGAAAAAGTTCATTGGGAGATATGATTTAATTTCATATTTGTTCGGTCATTACTCGTGAGTGTAAATGTCTATAAAAAAACTATATAATTTGAAGTTGCCAATTTCACCTCATATTTATCAGCAATAGGCCTTTATCGGCGATATGTTAGGGACCGAAGCGATAATGACCTATCAAGCCTCATGCAATGTACTTTGAGAATTATAGGCAGTGCTTTTATTAGTATTTGTTTTCAGAATAGATCAAATTATTTTTTTCAGAAATATAGATGTACGCATGAAAATGAAAGTCCATAGCACAGGGGCATCGCTATCGAGCCCCCCCCCCCCCCCCTCAAATTATTTTGTCGGAAATCTCGACGGCCAGCTAGGTCTCGGGATATTGTAAAATATGTGTGCATATGCTTACATTTTTGTTGTTAATCTTCGTTATTTATTTGTAAAGATTTTCAGCAAATGTGGTCCTACATCCCCAAAAGAGTGCCCCCCCCCCGCAATTCGAAATTATCGTGAGACCCACGCCCCATGCTTGCATTGCTTGAAATTTAGACGGCAATTATCGCATTCGCTGTGAATTAATTTTCAAGGCAATAAGTTCACCTTGTATATACTTCAGTCTTGTATCAGCAACTCAAATCATCTCAAAATAGTCAAAGCGTAGACAATATTTGTAAGTAGTTATTTAGGGCATGTTTATAAGCAGATTCTGTGCTACATAACCATCTATATCACTTATACGTATTAGATTTTTTTTGTATTTTACTAATAAAATTCAATTCAACTTTATTTGAGTACCTATTGTTTTTTCATTTTATGTATTTTCTGAGAATAGCGAGAATAATCCTCATAGCGTAAGAATTTATTTGCAGGTATAATGTGCAGAATTGTGTAAAAGAAGGATGCGACGATATTAGCCGTATTACCAGGGAGATTCGTACGAAATTATCGTTCGTACGAACCTTTGTGACCGTAGCATAAGATAAATGTTATTCGTTCACAACTTTGAAACGTATCGAGACGAATGCTGTATACATATTCATGAAGTAAAGTAATCATTATTCATTTATGCACCGGTTGTGACATGTGAATGTATTCTTATCAAGAGGGCAAACAAAAAGTATCAATAGGGACTTTTAGATTTGCGTGGACCGATACTTGTGACGTCCATTCAAGGCAGTTCATTAAAAGGACGTCGATCGTAGTAATTCACGTTGTCGTTGTGCAAATCTAAAAGTCCCTATTGATGCACCTCCCATCACTTTAGCAGTGATTATGTAGTATAATAAGGAAAAAGTGGCAAGATTCCCATGTTTAAAACATCAACGAGTATTTGGGGGGTTATTTGCACATACATGTAAGTGATCTCAGAACTGGTCTAAAGTAAATCGCATCTGAATTCAAATCTGTTCTGGATAAACCTTTCTGCGTCTAATTGACCACTTGGATGCATTTTAGAATAGTCACTGGCACTGCCAAAAATGTTTGAGGTGCTTTGTGAATACCTGTTGTTTGCCATCCTGTACAGAATACAGCCACTTGTGTATCATAGAATGTATAACGTTAAAGGTGAAATTCAAAGAAAATCACAAATATGTCAACTAATGTATCACTAGAAACTGGTAAGCTAACAGATGGTAACAGATCGTACAAGTTTTAGGTCAACTACATATCGGGTGATTTATAAAAAATACAAATACAACCACCTCCATAGCAGCTGGGATATACGAGAGATTCGCCGGAAAAATAACGATGTTTTAATGACGTCACTATATGGACCAATACTGCCCAAGCAGACGACATCCCATAGAGAATGAACATAATTGCAAAGCTATTATTTCTCAAATTATAATGAGTTTAGTGTATATAAATATAATGGCATGTCAAACCATTTAAAAGGGGATATGACCCGATTCTGATAACTAAAATCTTTTGCTTGTAAATACACGGGATAGGGGTTAATGCACAATCAAAGAAACCAGACTTTCACATTGAAAACCCCCCGGAATGATATTAAGGACGGCATTTGTTCCCTCTTGAAACGCCGAACATACCGCGGTGTGTGCACCTGAAAATACAATGGCGTCCTATTTTGTTTACAAGCGACAGATTCCTTTAATCGCTGCATTTGTCATCAAAATATAACCATGCGCGGGGTTTAGAGTGAGGCAATAGATTATACATTTAGCCTGACGGTAGTGAAGTAAGAGAAAGAACTCAAGAAAAGATGAAAATACAGGCACTGAAAATGTGTGAGATGTCATGGGACATCGTCTGCTTGTGCAAGTCATGTCCATACTGTGATCTCACACATCTCAGCAGCGTTCGGAGAGCTCTTCAGGTGCTATGCCGGGGCTTTATTTAAGCGTTTTGTAATTTATGATAATCATTACTTCGAATGTTTCCAAGCATTGAATTTTGATATCCTTGTCGAATCAAAGTTTCAACTTTGCAATAATGGAAATAAAGTTAGTTTTTAAAATCAATGAATATCTACTTTAAAATAACTTACATGAACAATAGGCCATTTTCGTAATGTAACCAAATTTGCATAATTTTGAAGCCCCTCATCCATACAAATTATTTCATTCACCTGCTACGAATAAATGTATCACAATAATCAGAATCCAAACTGCATACATCAATTATGGCTTGCCCTACGTAACAACACTTAATATACATGTATACAATTGGCATTCTGACTGTTGAAATACAGTTATTCGTAAACAGGTGAATGAAATAATTCGTATCGCACTTCACAAAGGCATATGCAAATATGGTTACATTACGAAAATGGCTTTGTCCAGCATTCGTCTCGATTTCAAAGTTCTGTACAAATTACCTTTGTCTGCCAATGTCGAATCGTATCTCCGAAACTTTCGTCATGGCTACAAAAGAAAATATAGGCATACAAGAATTTTATATCATTATAATGGGGTTTCCATCGTATGTTGATGGTCACCATTCATTTGCCTGTTGAGTGGATATGTCGTTCTGGGAATCGAAGTTGTTAGCTCTGGGAAATGCTGGTCAAAGGCATGGCTAGGACCAACCGATGTCTCTTGATGACGAGGCTGACAGTTACCTCGTACATGGCTGATGAGATTCCTTGCAAACATCCTCACACCCTCATCGTTTAAGTGGACACCATCATAAATTATCCAATGTGGTCCTTGGAGTTGATTTTTGCGTTGTCTATGTAGAACCATCCATGCTTTGCCTTGCATGAGACCATACAGGCGATTGTTGGTCTCTTGTAGTTTCAAATATACTGTAGATTCCTCATTTCTAGATACAATGGAGCTGCAATTTGTACCGAAGGACAGGATCTAATGAGGTGTAATCCAGTAGATTCAATCTTTGTAGGTATCACTTCGGGTAGGTTGTCTCCTAGATTATTTGTCCCGACATGAGTAATGACTTCTGTTACTGGTTCTTCTTTGGCAATTTGTGTTGCAATGTCACATGACTTCAACTTTCGCTCCAGGGAGTGTTTAACAGGAGATTTTTTTGGAGCGAGACAGTTTTAAGGGTTTTATTCTCCGAAGCATCGAGTCTCCGATTAACAATACTTCATCCTTGTGTTTGTTTTTCTTGAAGAGCTTACTCTGTTTTTTCCTATAGTCTTGAAATTGATGGGTCAGTGTTTTTGTGGTTTTGTTCGGATTTTGATCATTTCCATTTGTTCCCATTTGTAGATTTTCAATATTTTTCTAAGGCACATATCGTTGTTTCTCTTTTGTTGGTGACTACGGGGTCACTCACCTTTCGTTCACGTGGAGGAGGGTCAGTGTTTGTCCCTTTCTCTTTCGTTTGGCATTCACGACCATTACAGGGGCTCTTCTCACTCTGCATTTCCCGCTTGATTGTGTTCTCTCATTCAACCTTTTCACTACTCCTCGATTCTGGAGTTGGATTAACCTGAGCACTCTTATTAATGTCGATTATTAAGGATAGTTGGCATAGCATCCAATCTCTCTGGAAATTGCCATGCATCGTTCACACAGGGGGTTATCATAATCGCTCTCCAGGCGATCCACACCAAATGCATGGAGGGCTGTCATGAACGTCAATCATTATCGGACATATTATTTGCGGCTTATTCATGGCTGTCTTCTTCTTCTTCGTTTCCAATGTAAACATCAGATATTGAGTTTTCATTGATACCATTTGTAAGGGCAAAGTGTTTGCAGAATTTTTTCTCTAAATTTGGGAGAATGCGGCACGATTCACATTCAATGAATTAGGTTCATTACTGTCCCTTCCTTAGCTATTGATAGGCTTGATTTTGTAATATATTTGGTCAATTTGTATTTAAAGCTCGGATGTCCGGGTATACCCTTACAATGTGTTGCTTAGCTATGTTTCATGGTATACGTACATAGTTCAGGTGGCAAAGAGAAGATATGGTCAAATAACTTTCTCACCATCAGCATTTCATCGGCCTATCTCGGTTTCAATGACGTCAATATCCCACATAAAAAATTATGGGAGTGTCGTTTCAATCAGTACACATGTAGACTATGGCGATATTCGAGCGGAGTGTAATCACAATACAACAGCTCAAACACAAAACAATTTTCCGGAATGAATATCTTTCCAATCGAGTAAAAATTTCCAGTTGATTTCCAGACCAATATTGAGGTCTCTCTGGCGTTGATATATTCACAAAATGTGTCCTCTTGTGAATATTTTCCTTTCCAAAAAAAGACGAAACGGCTTAACAGAGCCTGTTCAGTTGATAATGTACCCTTTATGTACCCTTTACAGCTCATTGTATGTATGTTATTGCCAAAGAACAGAAAGAAGTCAGTCAGTCACTTAATAGTGTCTGACAGTGAAGTCTAGAAAGTAAACGGGTTTCCTAAACTTTCTTTGCATAATTTGAATACAAAGACACTGCTGACGTTTTAATTTCACATAGGACATACATGAAATATTCATAATTCCTGCAAAGTTCTACAGAATTTGATGTTGGCTACAAATGGGAAAGATTTTAAGAAAGCTTCTCTATAGTTTTCTTTGTGTTCTTAGGGCGTCGATCCTATCCTTTAAATCCGTTGGGCACACTTACTATTTTTGCCTATTGTTGGTTCTGTGCGTATAAGGGGAAGTGTATGCTTAAATAGTGACATCACAATTAAACACGTTTTACACATGACTGTGTGCAGTTGCAATGATTCGCTCGTACATGTGAGCCCTTTGAATCATCATTTTCCATTTTTGTTGTGATTCAAAAGTTATAAAAGGGGGGAGGGGGTCTAACTAGATGAGACGCGCTTTTACATATCCTTGGAGTGGGTATGATACAGTTATCATATGATGGCGGTGTAGAGTAAAGAAAGCAAAGAAAAGAGGATGGTAAGATTCAGAAGAGGAAAAAGAGGAAGAAAAAGAGAAAAGTAGAAGAGAAGGAGGAAGAAGAAGAAGACTCAAGTTGGGATATTAAGATGATAGAAGAGAGGGTAGTGCGAATAGTAACACTATCATAAGGTATCGATATCAATATTCAAGCATTACACATAATACAAACTACTAATGATAGAGGCGAAGTTATGAAGAAAATGAATAGTTAATGAAAAATTGTACGAGTTAAAAATTTACTCTAGGTAATAGCTACTCTAAGGAAAAGGTTATAACATTTCAACCAGACTAACAAAGGAGAACCATTAGAAGAAGCAAAAGCAGAAGGAGAAAGAGGGAAAAGATGATTGAGAAGGAAGGATAAGGGTGAGATGAAGAAAGGAGGTGGGAAAGTAGAAGTGATAGAGGAAGAGGAGACAACTGTAACATTGGCCATGGAAGATAAATTCAGTCATTTAAACAATTACAAATAAATGGTTAACACATATTTGTAACTTCGGTACAGTAAATGTCGTGATTCTATTATACAGATACAAAGATTAGACCCCAGTATAAATATAAAATTGGTATATGTATATAAATATATTAAAAAATCTGCATACCAAAATTTATTTCATACATTGTTTCAGTAATTGAAACCATAGTTTGCCTTCAAGTATTGTACTTATGGGATTACATCACAACTATAGTATTGGTAGTATTAAAAATATATAAATACATTTCTTGTTAACTAGAATTGTAGATGCGTATTAGTGATCGTATGGGGCTGTTGTTTGTTCGGCAACGTAGTTCAGGTAATTTCTTAGTATGTCTAAGAACTCTTTTCTGAGTAATCTGGGGTAAGATGTTCTTTAATATTGGTTCCTGGAAATACACCCCAATAAGCGGTTTACACCTCGCTTTCCACGGTGTTAGAGCTACAAAGGTTATATATTTTTTAGATGAATTTAAAAAAATGCACTTAAAGAGAAACTAGTACACAACTATATAGCTTAAGGTTGGTAGATTACGATTACCCCAACCAAATCTAGTTTTCTGTATCATAGTCATAGTACACAAACGTCCGTAAATATTGGATGCGAAATCATACTTTACCTCTGGAATACAGGTAGATGTTCCACAAGTGGTATCATTATGAATAACTTTCTCGAAATGTTGTTTGCCATGTCAAACTCTTTTTCTCTGGAATACAGATGTTCTTCAAGTGGAATATTCATGCATTTATATTAAACACTCTCGTTCATTTCTTGAAAAAACACAAATGTGTTCAAAAATTATCTGTCGTCTTAACAACAACATAATGATCTTTCACTTTTTTGTGCGATGACCTTAGGGTGCTAGTGCGATTTTTTAAAAGGTTATGTTTTCAATTCTGAACCAAATCGTTCATATAAATTGAATTGTGTTAGAAGCCAATAAATCTACATCGGTATAGTACACGGACTCAACAATCTCCATGGTTTTTGTGAGCAAACGGTTTAAATTACCGTACTCGGGACTTCGTTGCACTCTAAAAAATGTTAGGCAGAAAAAATTGCCCAATTCGTACCCAACATGAGGGCAAGTATGTGTCCGACCAACTATTGGGTAAATTAAAGATTTTGCACTATTTTCCCAGTATTAGATAAAAAGAAAATACCCAACTTTTATCCGACAAAAATGTCCCAAATCAAAAATTCGTCCAATTATCACCATGTCTAGCATATTGTACAGACACTAGTTGGGTATGTGAGTGACGAGCAAACTTTGCCCCATTTCGTTCCTGCCTACGTATTAGGTTTTGGGCTTACGAAACAATTTCCATTGTCGGTTGCATAAAAAACCACTGTCGTTCCGTGGTTGAGCAAGCCGCCTTTGTGATTCTCTCTGTTAGACCTTCGGCTATTAAGCTGCGACGCGTTTACTTTCTTGTCCATTGTTCGTAGTAGATCCATGGTGGTAGGGTATAAAGAGAGCAACATTTTTGTGACGGCATTATTACAGTGTCGTGTAGCTGCTGGTTCGTAAAGCGTCAATATACTGCATAATTAGGCACTCCTCTCAAACTCTTGTCGTATCGGAATAGAAAGGTAAGTGAGTTGGCTGATAAGATAAATTACACCAATTAAATAGGTGTCATGCTTATACACACTTAAGTCGAGTTATTATTAAGTGATTGTTTTGTTTTAGTTGTGTGATTCTATTATTGAATTCATCCCAATGGCAATTAGTGATATGTGTACAAAAAATATAGTGAAAATATGTGCGCGCGCGTGTGTGTGTGTGTGTGTGTGTGTGTGCGCGTGTGTGTGTGTTTGTGTATGTGTATAACCGTATCGTAATTTGTATATGTATATAATAAGTATTAATGATATTAATCATCCCCTTGACGTCTTCTTCTTTTTCTCTATATATCGTCTCAATCTTCTTTTTTACGCCATATAATTTATGTAGTAAATTTCTGCTTGTATACATGTATTACGATTATAAGAGTTTCGTATATGAAATAGGCCTATAGATTTTCCTAACGTCTGTGATATTTCATTTTGTAGTTCATTGCCGAGCAGGAGAAAGTAGCAGCCAGTCACGATGTCGAAAACGAGTGATCCCGTCTATATCTTCCTGGCTTTCTTCGTCCTGATCGAGTTCATCGGCGTCGTCGTCGTCAACACCATCAGTTCCTTACCTGTTGACCCAGGTGAGTTGAGGACAAATGGTTTTACCTATAGAGGGGATGTGACATTTTGAATGAGGGAAAGTTCCTTTACGTTAATTGTCCTCAGGAACACACAAAAAATCATCAAATTTGAAATTTAATTTGAGCTTAAAAATCGTCACTTGCTTTTTGTTGCTTTTTATTTTTCTCTTTTTTCTTGTTTCCTTCTTTTTCCTCATCTTCTTCTTCATTTTTTATATTACGATGAAATTACTTTCCGAGAGATCATAGGCAAAAGGATTTAGAAATGTCGTTAGGGGACTGCTTTATCAATTGATATGGTTACAAGCGCTAACTTAATCCTCTTTGTTTCATGTTTATTCGTTATTTGAATATTAAGGAAGAAGAGTAAATCCTTAACCCAAATATTATAACGCACATATCAATGTAAGGAGTAATACTGAACGAGAAGGCAGGACGAAAAACAGTTGAAACCATTAGGCAACTGGTCAACTGCATGGTACCAGTTAAAACTAGTAGTCAACTGGTACCAGTTGAAACCAGTATATTCAACTAGTTTTTAATATAGGAATTGACACACCGCCAACTGGAACCAGTTGAAAAAACCAATTGCTATTTGAATCCAGTTTATATGTCCAGTTGGTTTACCAGTTGAAAACCAGTTGTCAAATGATACCAGTTGAAATCAGTATATTCAAACCACTAACTAGACCAGTTGACACCTGATATCAGTTGATATTTTCAGTTGAATTACCAGTTGATTATCCGGGATATTGGAGACCAGTGATCAACTGATAATCTATAATTGATATTGACATCTGGCCACCAACTGGGCCACATACTATAGACTCTTGCAATTACCCCATCACAAATATCATTTGAAGTGAATTACAGATTATAAAATTATACAAGTTCTTTCCTGGATATTAACTACATAATCAATATATATATTTTACGTCGCAAATTAGATGTAAAACATGATCAAGCATATATAATATATTTGTCAAAATGCACAAAATGTTGATGTGCATTGTCACATTTGCTTGACAGATCATTATAGTTATATTTTCTGTGAAAATATACAAATTAATCATGAATATGCATCAGATACATTTTATTAGTTTTTGAACTGTTTTTTAAACTGGTTCTGGTACTATTTTTTAAACTGTTTTTTTAACTGGTTTTTCAACTTGTTTTCCAACTGGTTTTCTGGTCACAGTTAGCGAAAATCAAATGTCTATAATGACACCAGTTGGAAACACTGGTGTCAACTGGTACCAGTTGAGACCAGTAATATACTGGTCCCAAATTAACTGGTATTCTACTGGTCACAGTCAAACTGGTATTTCTACTGGTTTCCAAATTAATCAACTGATTTTAACTGGTATCAGATGAGACAGTTTAATATCAGTTGATTACTGGATTTCTACTGGATAGTCAACCGGTTTTCATCAGGTATATCAACTGGTAATCTATTGTTTTTCAGCTGGTAAATCAACTGGTTTCAGATGGCAACTGGTTTTTCAACTGTTCCCAGTGACCGGTATTTCAATTTCCATATTAAAAACCAGTTAAATATACTGGTTTCAACCGGTACAAGTTGACTACTGGTTTTAAATGGTACCAGTTGACCAGTTGCCTACTGGTTTCAACTAGTACCAGTTGAAACTAGTAATCTACTGGTCCCAGTTAAACTGGTATTCTACTGGTACCAGTTGAGGCCAGTAGTAATCTACTGGTCCCAGTAACAACTGGTATTCTATTTTCCAAATTGTATCACCTGGTCTTAACTGGTACCAGTTTAGACCAGTTCAAACCAGTAGATACCATTTGGAAATACTAAATGGTTTTAACTGGTATCAGCTGGATTTCGACCTGGGTGACCAATGAGCACTGTCTTTTCTCGATCCTTACAGGTTGGTTCCTGAATACGACGGGGGACCTCTCGGACAAGTACGCCATCTCTATCACCCCAGCTGGCTGGGCCTTTAGCATCTGGGGTGTCATCTACATCTGGCAAGCAATCTGGATCATCTACGTCATCGTCAACATCTTCAGGACCAACAAGTTTGGCAAGGTGAGTGGGTAATATCAACACCATTATACATGAGTTTATTGAAATAAAAGTCATCCGGAATATTATCAGTGTGACATGAGCATGGTTATATAAGAAAGTCGTGAATCCCCCCCCCACCTCCCTACCCTTTCCTCCTAATTTGCTGGTACTCAGATGATAACTTACAATAGCGTAGTCGTGATCTGAGATTGAGTCAGTACCTCATCTCCACCCTAGCCTCTGATAATGATAGGTTTTACCGTCGGCAAATTATGTCAGCCCAAAGGATTCCTCTCCAAATTGTCGGCATGTCCCTTCTGTCGGCCATGCACCTTAGATGAAAAATCCGACAACGATATAATACTATACAAAATATGGTAATATACACTATATTGCTTTTTACTTTTTTATTTTGGTTCGTGTCTAATGAAATTGAGTTTTCGGTGTCATCTTTAGATTTTGGCTGCCTTTCTAGGCTACTTATAGGTTTTGAATGGACAACTTTTTTTTTTAAACATTGAAATGTAACTTAAACACAATGGGGAAAGATGTAAGGCTTGAAAATGTGAATGTTGTACTTCATTTTGAATACATTTCTTTAATCGACTACTCCTTGACTTATCTTTACAGGTGTACCTGAACCCCTCCATCGTCCCCCCTGCCTTCCTGGCTACCTACGCCGTCAACCTCGTACTCAACGTCACCTGGTTGTTCACATGGGACAGACAGTACCTCATCGTCTCTGTCGTTGTCCTCGCCCTGATCGCATTCACCAACTATGTATGTGTCATCATCAACCTCCGAGCGGTTGATAAGCATATAGAACAGCTGTGCAAAGATCACAGGTAAGTTTGGGCTACTCTTTTCTATCTCTCACCCCCTTTCCCCCTCCTGCTTTTTTCTGCATGGGGAATTCTTATTTAAGCAAGTTCAAGATATACTGATACCCGGATTGGTTACAATTATATATTAAAGATTTCATTTTTGTTTTTGGGAGGGAATGGTAAATAGGCAAATTCAAGGTATACTGATTATAATATGACAGCTTTTAATCGGCCTTTTGTTGCAGGAGGATTCGTAAATGGGAAAGTTCAAGATACGATAATTATAAGCATTAAAGACTTTGGGTGATATTCTCGAAAGCGGACTAACCTTAGTCTATGGCTTAATTCTCCGAAGTATAGAATGCCAAGTGTCCATATGAATATATTTTTGAATAATTTGATATGTCCCTAAATAATAATAATAATAATTACATAATTATTTCATAATTAAATTATTCAAAAACATAGTCATATGGATGCTTGGCATTCCCTACTTAGTCGGAAGATTAAACCATGGACTAAAGTTAGTCCGCTTTCGAGAATACCACCGTTTATCTTACTGATGATCAGACAAATAGGTGACACTTCACATAACGTTCATCGATCTTTGACTTGCTCGTTAAAATATAGCATGAAACATTAGCCGATAAGGAATCATTATCGTAACCCGATTGCGAAACATTTCGGTAAACCATTGAAGCGATTTAAAACCTGCTCATATGATGGAAGATTCTAATTGATCAATTCGAAATTTCGTTAGCACCAAGTCGTTGGATAAATCTCGCCACTGAGTGCGATGTAAAGCTAAGCTAACCAACTGAATCTTACTGAATGGCCTTACCGAATGATCCTTTCTTCCATTTAATTGTTCCTCCAGGGTTGATCTATGGCTGAACAGCTTTTTCATCACAAACGGTAGGCCTATCCTCGTCTACGCAACCTGGACCACCATCGCCACTCTCCTCAACCTCAGCACGGTTTTAACCTACTCCGCCGACCTCGAAGAAGAAGTCGCCTCCCTCATCTGTCTCTCCATTCTTACCGTCGAGCTCGTCCTCTACTTCGTCGTCGATATCTTCCTCCTCGAGCGCCACCTACGCTCGGCCTTCATGGTCTACCCAGTCGTGATCATGGCCTCGGTATCCGCACTCTTGAACAACTGGGACCCCAGCAGGAGCGTATCTATCTTCACCGCGGTGATCGTCGGCCTGGCGTGCGCTGCTCTTGTGGGCAAGGTGATCAAAGGACTCACGTGTTGTTGTCGCAAGGATCAAACCGCCGCGGCTGACAAAGACAAAATGCCGATGCAGGATGTTGCCTGAGTGATCGACCGTCATTTCGGAATTTCGAAGCAATCGACTGTACGCTTTTGAACGTAGACTAGTGTCTAATCTTTGGAAATGTTCATTATGAGATTATGTTTCCATTTCATTTTTTCCGGTCATTACACGTGACGTCAATGTGTGAATACGTTAATATTTTAATGTCTATAAAACTATAATTTGGAGCTGTTAATTTCAACTCTTATTTATCAACAAGAGGACTTTATCGGCGGAATGTTACTTAACTACTGGTTTTAAATGGTTTTTCTAACCGGGTTCAGTGACCGATCAAGCTTGAACATGCAATGTACTGTGATAAGTATAGGCAGTGCTAATTAATATTTGTTTTCAGAATAGACCAAATTATATTTTATCAGGAATATGGATGGATGCATCGAAATGAAAGTCCCTAGCACAGGAGCATCGCTATTGAGCCCCCCCCCCCTCCAATTGTTTTGTTCGAAATCCGCAATCTTGACAGCCAGCTCGGTCTCGGGGTATTGTACAAAGTATGTTTACATAATTATGCTTAAACTTTTTTGTTGATTTTTTTTGTTGCTTGTAATATTGGAAAATATATAGACTCATGGGTCAGCACATTCGGTCCTACAACCCCTAAAGAGTGTCCCCCCCCCCCCCCGGATATTCGAAATGGCGCGAGAGCTACGCCCCATCGCTTGAAATTTAGCCAGCAAATATCGCATTCGCAGTGAATTAATTTTCCAGGCAATAAGTTCACCTAGTATACTTCATCTCAAAATACCCAATGCACAGACAATTGTTGTAAATAGTTATTTATAGCACGTTTATGAGCAGATTCTGCGCTACAGAACCACCTTTGAAGAAGAAAAAAAAAATATATATATATATATATGACTTCTACGTATTGTTAGTTCTTTTTTATGTATTTTACTAATAAAACTGATTCACCTTTATTTGAATACTTGTTGTTTTGTTCATTTTATGTACTTTCTGAGAGAGAATAATGCTCATAGCGTATGACTGTATTATAGCAGATTGAATGAGTCCAATTGTCGGGACACCCGCGCAAGAGCAGATAAATGTTTGTTTTTTTGTTCACAGCTTTGAAATTGCATCGAGATGAATGCTAGACACAAGTTCATGAAAGTTGTGTAATCTTTTTAATTTATGCACCGTTTGCGACATGTTGAGGTATTCTTTTCAAGAGATCAAACAAAATGCATTAATGATGCACTTCCATCACTCTAACAGGTAGGACAAACTATAGCTTACCCTGCCTAATATATTGTTTTGAATTTGCATTCTGACTTTTGAAATACATTTATTCAAATCGGATGAATGGAATAATTCGTATCGAGTCACTTACGCAAAAATGTGGTTCCAAATTACGAAGATGAAATTCTTTAAATTTGAGGGACGAATAATTAGGGAATAAATTGATTTATCTTTCGTTGTAGTAATTCTTCGTTCATTTTTGCAGGCCGGGTAGGTTTTGGAAAAAGTTAGAATTTGGTCAGGTGATGGGGCTATTTATTATTTAACTTGAGAGCCTTTGATTAGGTGAGTTTAACCAACCCGGTTCGAGCGCTATTTTTTGTATAAATTTGTTGGGCAAGTACAGATCGGAAGAATATACGCCGCATGTTGTGACCTACCGAAACCAAGTTGGCCAAGCTCTTTGAATAAATGGCTCTGTTAATTACTCTAGATGCAATTGTGAATACCAGTATTCACTCGAAACAAACGTATATAAAAGCTCGATACTGCTTATTACGATTATTTTATCATTTTTTATCTAATCGTCCGGGGACGACAGAGACGCAACTACCACATATCCGTCATAATCACTGTTAAAACCATCGTAATTATTGTCAAGATCGGCAATTACGTGTACATTATCAAGACGCCATCACTATAGAGATCACCATCATAATCATTAAACATCGTCCTACTTACAATCATCATCATCATCATCACTACACCATCATCGCCAAACATTATTACTACACCATCATCGTCAAAATTATCACTACACCATCATCGTCAAACATTAGCACTACACCATCATCGTCAAACATTAGCATTACACCGGCCATCATCGTCAAACATCATCGC
The DNA here is from genome assembly GCA_035222895.1 of Strongylocentrotus droebachiensis. Classification (NCBI taxonomy): domain Eukaryota; kingdom Metazoa; phylum Echinodermata; class Echinoidea; order Camarodonta; family Strongylocentrotidae; genus Strongylocentrotus; species Strongylocentrotus droebachiensis. Next base: position 428,131 of record JAVYIG010000799.1, on the reverse strand, counting down.
CAAACATTATCACTTCACCATTATCGCCAAACATTATCATTACACCATCATCGCCAAACATTACCACTACACCATCATCACAAAACATTATCACTACACCATCATCGTCAAACATTATCCAAACAAACAAAATCACAATGATTTCTACGAGCAGTAAAACAAAAAAAGGGGGCATTGAAATGGCCCTGAAGTTGATTTCTGGGAAATCTTTGCATTCATATCATCAACAACAATAACAACAACAAACTGATAGTAAACTAACTTTGAAAAGAAGGACAAAACACTACATAATTCTTGTATCACTTCCTTGCTATATTTTTTAAATTTTAAGAGCATGACTAAGCCACGTCTCATCATGCATATGAAGGCCACGTGATGGAAACAAAAGATCATGATTGGTTCTCTCTTGTCTTTTCTTCCCGTTTCCTTGGCAACAGTGGCTTGCAGCTCACTAATCGTCTACACCGTGCGCACTAACTCCGACACACTAAAATACACTGGACAGAAATCAAACGTTGACCTACAAAGTACAAGCAGACCTACAGTCACGCAAGGAACGATGAGAACAACAGCGATGGCAAAACAAAATACCATGTCATCAAAATTGACAATGTGAGAACAAAGATGGCAAATTGTAGAATTGTTAATTGAACTATGGTGCCCTCAATACGTGATATGTCAGAAAATATGGAAGGGGTTAGGAGTAATTTATGCAGAATAACAAGTAAAGGGGGAATCCTACAACAAAGACTGATAATTACATATTTAGCAAGGTTGGTGAAATGTATATGTACCAAAAATATGACTTTTTGAAGATGAAAACATTTATTCCAACTCGAAATAAATACATGTACAAAAATCCTTTCTCATCTTTGAAGGTTTAATACTACCTAAACATCTGGCAATTTATATTCTTTTCTTCCCTTAGTTTCTTTTGTAATATTCAACAAACAGTTGTAAACAAATGTTCTAGAGCACTTTAATAAAACATGATTTGGGCCACCGTAGAAGTGACATTAGAAATGACACAAGTCATCTTGACAAATACATTGAATATTTGATTTTTTAAATGGTTCAGTTCTTTTCAGTTTTGCACTTAACCAATACCATATTACAGTATGCCCCCCCTAAAATTTCCAGGATCGGTTGAAATTTTGTAGACCCCTTTTTTTTACCTCGATCGATTACATGTATGTGCCCCCCCAAATATCAAACTCTGGCTACGTGCCTGCAACTGATAATCATTAGTATATTCTGTACATTTGTGCTTTCTGTATGAAGAAGCAATCAACAATAAGTAATTCTTCTTACTATAACACTTAGTACACTGTTGAAACAGCACTAAAGTGTAATACATAAAGGTTCCTTTAACATCATACAGTGTGGATACATTTGTTGTACAGTATTCGGCACTGTAGTATTACCCATTAAAGTCTTATACGTGTATGACATTGTGTACAATGTGAAACACTCAGCACTATGGTATTTCAAAGTGAGGTCTTTTATCGGATAGGACAATAAATACTTAGCACTATGGTGTTTAACACTACGGTCTTTTATCGCATAGGAAATAAACACTCAGCAATAGGGTGTTTCACACTATGGTCTTATATCGCATAAGACAATAAAAACTTAGCACTATGGTGTTAAACAGCCAAAAGATATTACCTAATGGTATATAATTCAGACACCACACTTTAGAACGTATGTGGTTTAAAACATATGATTGGAGCAAGAAGAATGTTAAGTCTGTATCAAAGTATTAAAGTGTATGAGTTAATGCCCTCCTGGCTCCATACATACGAATTGAGTTCAACAATACTCACAGGATACCAATTGACTTTGCACCAATAAGCGTAACATTCAACTCATTTACAACCAAAGACCTCCTATCACTTATCTAGCACAGCAAAACCACCAACAAAGGATATATTAGAATGGAATTCTCCAAAAACAGCTTCTAAAAGTTAAATAATCTAACTACATATACTTTTAGACTGATAATGTAAACCCAAGCTCCACAACTTCCATAACCATAACTTTATCAGCAGAAGAAAAAAAATAGAGCACATTTTACATGCTGTAAGATAAAATAATTTCACACTAAATGATACATCAATATGTTTCAAATGCCTAGGAATTTCCAAATTCTATGCACACTATACAATCGACTAGCTAGCTATGATGACCTACAAATCAACACTAAATACCTCTGTGCATATTTACAAAATCCATCGCGAGATCCAGTCATCACGATTGAAAAATATTACATTTCCTTCTCTCACAATCAACACAAAAATAACCAAGAAACGTATATATTCAAACCATTAATATGGAAATATCCAAAGTGATATTTCGGTCTATACACAACATCAAATTAATATATAACGTGTTAAAGCTGTACAGGAAATATGTGGTCTATCTTCTATTCATTCTAACTACCTTTAAAGTAATCTTGAAGAGAATTAAAAGAAAAAGAAGAAATAAGTTGATGATTCTATATTGTACCATCATGGGAAATATATATATATATACATGTATATATGTACAAAATTTAAACGATTGTGGTTACCAAGACACAGTAAAAATTAGCATCATACTAATTCTCCACATCTCTTGCAACAAACGTAACTAAACAAAGATAAAGAAAATCTCCCCAAAAATGTTTATATACAAATATATAACACACTACTTACGCAATTGTTTTTTTTTCCATTGAAAGGAGGAAAGTATCCTCGAATTGTTAAAGAAAAACAGATGCTCTGTATTGCTATACAGCTTGACAGGTTATGTGAAACTATTTACAGAAAATTCAGAGGTAAATCTACCACAAAAGGGAAAAAGGTTATTTACAGCTGTGTTGATGTATGTACACTGTGCGTAAATCAAATGTTACCAGCGCCTCGTAAGAAAGAGTCCCCTGCTCGAAAAATGTCCTTTGAATTTCTCTGTACATTTGTTTTCTTCCTGTGCATGGAATAGCGCAGACGAGTAGAAAATTACAGTGCCTTATTTACAGTTCAGTTTCAGTGAGATGCTATGAGGATCTGACAGCTATAAATCTGGTTTTATCCCAAGTTGAACTTGAGAAAGACCATCTGCTCACTTCACTCACGAGCTCAGTCTATCAAACTACGCTCATAGTGAAATATACAAACAGGACTTCAAAGGTTACAAAATTCAAAATGCATACTGTTCAGGTTAGACCAAAATTTCTCCACAAAAGATCAGTTACTTTCTGGATTTCATTACTTTCTATGGCCGACATCCAAGGATCAGAAAACCCAAAATAAATACAAGAATTGACCTGCCAAGTTCTTTTCATACAACGTTCTGTATAATTATTTACACTTCTCACATGGCAATCACAGGACCTTACCTCATTATAGAGAGTATACCCTGAGAAAAATTACATATTATTTATTTTTTAAACTGATTATTTTTTCTTTAATTGACCTTACAATATATTGCTCATGTTTCTTACAGTATAGCGACAACAATCCTATGACAGACCCCCAATTCAAGCTAGGGCAAAATCACACTGTCACTATGAAATTCACTGCAAAGTGCATACCGTAACTAATTTTTCAAACAGGAATGTGACTTTACAACAGAGTGTAACACTTTTGGTCAACCTTTATCCTTTAACACAAAAATTCATCTGCCGTTCTAATATTGTGTTTCTGTTGTCAAAATAGTTGCTTCGTTCTTATGCCAAAGGTCTATGTACAATATACACAAGATAGATCTCAGATATGATAGGAAAGTACAATTTTTTGTTATATCTACAAGCATACATTCCAATTAGACGATTCACACAAATATAGATGAGCTATACAGTCAAAGTGCAATGAATGTCTCGCTAACTTATCCACAAAAATGTATGCAAACAGCAAATTTACAACTCTCAGTTCATACAACTGAACTACATCACATTATTGTAAAAGATGTCATGCTATTCACACAATTTCCTGGAAGCTAAACATACATTCTAGAGTAAGATTACTATAAACAATGCCTGTACAAAGATGATAATTCTAGAATTGTATACACCATAACATATCCTGTTTACTGAATCACTACATAATACAGTCTTTCTACAAACATACTAATCTAATGTTTTTGTATTTTTTCATTCATTTTTAATTTTTTTTTTTAATAGTTTTTTTTTTTTTTTTTCTAGGGATTTACTCAATATCAAATGTATAGAAGAAACAAGTATTCAAATTTTGGCCAAGCAAATGTGAACTGATTTTTTGCAAGCAAGATATCAAACCAAACAAAACTCTGCGTTAAATCAAACTATCAAATTCATCTGATGTACAAATGACCAACAATCCAAGACAGATATAAGCCACAACTGTGAATAACTAAACACTGCATTCTTGTGTGGCAAAAGGAGCTATGTAGCATTTTTAATTTTCACAACAATCGGTCAGTTCACCAAGACGAAATGACACTGTGTTACACATAAAAATACCCCAGCAGTATCAAAATTCATTTGTTTTTAGTTGATATCCTCATTTCACAGCACAGCAGGCGATTAATTTTATCGCATAAGATGTTGATTTATCTTTATACCGAAAAGGATAGGTCGATACCCGATTCCTCTTGACACAAACAAAATGACAGTTTAATATTTGATAGCGTGTTAAATAGGAAAACAAGACCTTTAACACTGATTTTCATGCAGCTTTCAACTTCCTGTTTTTATCATGAACTGGTTCTTTTTATGGAGAGCAGGTCAACTATTATAAAGTCTTGTCCAACATGCTTCATTCAAACAGTCAGCATGTTTGACAAGATCTTTATATTCACCCTAGCAGACCTACGTCTCTCATCTCTGTGAATAAACAGACACTGAAACCTAGCCACATCGTATAGAGTTTGATTGTTTAATGCTTCACAAATTTTGACATATCCTTGTAAATTCAAAATTCATCCCCTGTTTTCTTCATCATAGAATGCCAATTCGTATCACTTTTACAGCAGCAATATTAAAACACAAAAAATATTTAATCATGCATGATTTTCATTCTTTTTAAAGGGAGGATATGCAAACACACAAATACCCTTGGGCGATGGAACTTCAATACTACGATCACAGTGAAAAACTGGAATGCTAGATTTTTTTGTTTGCTTTCATAGCTATGCGCAGTAGAAATGTATGTACACTAGAATGTACTCATTATGCATGGAGAACAACATGTACCAGCATATAACTTTGGGGAATCCCCGGAGTATGGAATGCCATGCAGTCAATGTCAAGAACTAAAAGCTAATTATGGGTTGATACAAAGAGGGCACTGTGACTTGAATGGCATATATAGAATCACTTAAAAGAAGTTTGTATGAGATAACAAATTCATCAAATACATTAAATTTCTTCTCTTTTCTGTTATTTAACCATCTGGATAAAATCTAACTTATATTCTGAGTGCTTCAGTGAATGACAACACATAAGTTTGATTATGTTTTGGTCTTATGAAATTTATTAATGCATATCCCAAACAACATACTGAAATTTGTGAATTTCTTCCAGCTAAATGGAAAATACAATAGCCATCAGCAAAACACTGCATTGTTTTAAGAAAGGATGATTTATCTACAGTGCCAATTTCTTTCCTATGAACCTCACGACGAACCACCAATAATATGAGTGAATGCAAATATTAACAGGACATGTTGTCATAATTAAACATGCCATTCATGTCACAGTACAGGCTCAGAAGATGGAGTAGAAGCCATCTTTCGTATGCCTGTTACCAAGGTCTTTGATCAGGGACAAGGGATCAGGGGAAGCAGTCTTCATTCGCTCGTCTTTAGCTCGAACCTTAGGCTTAGGGGGTGCTCTAAGGGCGCTGGCATAGGACATCGATGGCTTACCGTCATCCTTGAAGTTGGTTGGGCTTGTGGACAGGCCCAGGAGGTTACTGGTACTACCTTGTCCGTAAGGCGATGAAGGGCTTGGAAGGCTCTCCTGACTAGACAGGCTGGGTGTCGTAGGGCTGAAGTTCGGGAGACCTTGTGACTGTGGATAGCTGTTGAACTCTTGCTGATGATGTTGCGGAGAGAGCGTGCTTGAGAAGTTGTTGCTCATAGAGGACTGTGGCCATCTCTGGTGCCCAACTGAAGGATGGGCGCCTTGAGGGCTTGATGATCTGTCATCCTTGCTGACTGGTCTGAAGGTATGTTCTTGGCCAAGCATCGCCTGATGTCCAAAGCCTTTCCGTGAGCTGGGTGGCGCAAGGTGGTTAGGATCATCTCTTGGAGAAGTCAATGGACTTCTTCCATTGAATGTGAAGCTGTTGCTTTGCGACTTCCCCAGGAAACTGCCTTTTGCATCTCCTAATTGGATTGCTAATTCCAGGGGGCTCATGCCAGGACTGGCATCCAGGAAGTTTGCTGGAGTGCGCGGGCTCAGGTCGCTAGGTTGCACCGAGAATTCCCTCTGGTGTTTGGCCTCATGGTCGCGCCAAGGAGGCATGTGGGAGTCAACAAACACATTAGGTGGTGCAGGCTCCAAGGGACTGTATGGCATTCTTTGCCCCGGCTGATTATGCATATTGAAGGCTGGTCCCTGGTCGATGATAGCAGGATCACGAATCCTAGGCTGATTCCCTGTAGAATCTAGGGTATCCCTTGGATTGTGAGATTTAGACCTTGTGGGCCAGGGGTCTCTGTCAGGCTGGTTACTCTCTGTTGATGTCTTCCAGTGGTTGACACTATTGCTAAACGGAAGCTGTTGTCCACTGGCTCCCAGGGCATCTGTCTTGTCTGTATACATAGTTTGGCTTCGTTGCCCCTGATGCTGCTGTTGAGATATCTTCGTCTGAGGTGCAGTGTCACTTGTCTGTCTCCCAGGACCTACCTTTGGTGACTGCGACCTCTTGGCATTCGCCAGGAAGTTATCTGCATAGTTTTGTCCTCTTGTGCGCAACAAATATTGGAATTCCTCATTGATTTGCATCTCCTCAATCTTGGCTACTACTTCCTGCCTCTCAGGGTGGCTTCCACGTCGACTATCCGTGTCATACTGGCCAAGGGGCAAGCTCATCAGCCTTGGGTCTCTACCTGGGGAACCTGAGGGAATCCTGTGGGCAGCTCCACCAGGATGCCTCAAAGCCGATGATGTGGGTGCCTCCTTGGCTGCAGGTCCCTGATGCTTGTCTTGAGCAAGCTGGTGAGCAGGCGAACCTGGTGGCCCTTGCGGATGCTGCTTCATCCCAGGGGGAATCATAAAGCCCCCTTGGTGCATGAACTGATGAGGGTGGTAAGGCACGGCAGGGTCCATGTAGGGGTAGTGAGGGAACTGATGATGATAATATGGATTCTGGACCATCCTGACAGGTACTGGCATATGCATCATGGGCACATAGAGGACACGCCTTCCAGTGTAGGGATCAATGAAAGGCACAGGACTCGCTGGCCTCACCATGCTTCCACCAGGCATGGCACCAACACCTCCAAAGAAAGGCAAGGACTGGTTACCGGGAATGGGAGGGGTTGGGGTGTGACTCGGAGATAGAACCGACCGATGGAGGTTGTTGTTGATGGTCGCTATGCCGCGGGGTGGCGAACCCTGGATGAAGGGCGCCCCCATCATCTGGTTGCGCAGAGCGCGAGGGATGAATTCCTTTGCCAAAGGGTTCAGGACATAGGTCTTCTTCATCTCTACGTTGGATAGCTGGTCCTGGATGGAGGAGAATGTACATCCATGGAGACTGTCGTTGTCGTTGCACATGGAGATGAATTTCTCCCATAGTTTCCTGCAATGCAAAGATAGACAAATCATTAAAGATTGATCACCTTCACAATCAAACCATTTTTTTCATTCATAGGTTTCTATTTCTTTAAACTAAATCATAAATCAATTCGGTTTACAATCCAATATGGATAAGAAAATTGTGAATTGTAATCTGAACACGCATACATTCCATTGATGGCAATATTTGATTATAAAAGCACTATCATTCTCATAAACCAAAACTTCCACGGCCTTTCTGGAATCTGCAATTGATAAACAAGAATCTTTGCAGTGGAAAATCAATGTGACCTTTGTTTATGCGACTCACCTGCACTTGCCGATTGAGCAAACCGATATTGGGTCACCGATGACAGCCACAAGAGACTGTGCCCTTGTGATGGCAGTGTTCAAAAGCTTGTCATTGGAGAGGAAGCCATAGTCGGGTTCGTCCTCACTGGACGACTGAGGAGGGTCTTTGGATGCTGAGCCAGATTTCTTAGAAGGCTGGGCTTTGACCATGTGCTTGCAGGTGTGGTGTGTTCGCACTGTGCTGATGAAGAGCGCTCGGAACTGCTTGCCTGGGAAGGAGGATGGAAGAATACTACTGGTGAACGGCATGACAAATATTGTAAAAAATATGATTGATTGGTTTCCATATAACGGATTGTGTCTTTTGTCATTAGCGATTTCACATATTCCTGGAAAACATACAATGAATGAAAGAGCATGGAATCAATGAGTAACCTGTCTATCTATCCATGAACCGACCTGGGAAGAGGACCATGTTTTGTACACATGAATTAAACTAAAAAGCATTGAATAAGAACTCTTGAATAACCAAAGCATACAGAGCAAACATTCTACAGAAGTTTAATAAATACTTACTCCATACAACTTCTCATTTGATTTTCATAGACAAAGTCAAGTCATATGGGTACTTCTTTTTAAGGACATCTATTTAAATTTTAAAATAAAAATAGCCATTCTGAAAGTACATCATTCCGACGTAGGCCACATACCTTGGACATTCATGACCCTCTCGACTGACACACTGAAGAGTTTCCTCTTGCGTAGCTCATGTCTGATACGAAACACCTGGTCTGAGTAGTGAGCGACCACACCGATGCTGTTCTCATCACAGGTCCCCCATTCCTCTGGCCACATCTTCTGAAGCTCTTGCACCCGGTCACACAGTTCAAACACCTACAAAAGGGACAAGAAAATTAAAATTATCACCATCAGAACTGTTTACCACAGACACCACAGTGAAATGTTCCCCTAAATAGGATTTTAAAGGCACGGGAAGCCACATTTCCTGCATCTATTATTTCACACCAAGTTGGAGATTGGTGTACACACAGGTCAAGGTCCTTGACAGTAATGGTGCTTATACCAAGTGTGGAGGATTTCAGAAAATAAATGATATCAATTATTTACCAATGGCTAATTCTCCCTAATGAGGGTACAGACAAAGGTAATAGGATGTTATCACATACTAACCTGCAAAATTAATTAATTTCTCCTAAACAAATCCCCATGGGTGCAACAAGGTTCGATCTCACTTGATTTGAAGCAAAGGGTAAACAAATTCCTGCCAAGAAACCTATGTACATGTACATCATAGTAAAACATTCACAATGTACACAGGGATGCCAGTTAAAATTGATCAGAGGACCTGAAAATCACCTAGAATGAGCTATTTTGTACAAAAAAAAAACCTAAACTATGGTCCCAAAATAACTTGCCTGAAAACTGGCATCCCTGAATACATCTTATATACATTCTTCACAAACCTCTGAATTGTTGAAGAAAGAGATACTGTTCTTCTCCTGGACGTCCTCTCCCCTGGCTGTGAAGAACGTCAGCGGGTACCACTTGGGATGTGGGGGCTGCTTGCCACACGCCAGGAGCTTGCCATCGTAGAAGAGATCAGAGGTGTAGTCGACGATGGCTTCGTGGGAGCGGTAGTTTGCGCAGAGAAGGATCTTGCATGGATGATCGTCGGGGTAGTGGTCGTAGAGACGCTCCAACAGCGAGATGTGGAGGTGACGATCAAAGACAAATTCGCTGTGCACTTGAGGGCTTATCTGTGACATAATAAATTATTAATAATAATAATAATCATAGGCATTTCTATAGTGCCGTCTATCTAGAAATTCTATTCCGAGGCGCTTTAGCCTAGCTGCCATTACAGCGCTCTAGCATTTGAAGGAATTAATTCTTGCCAGGTACTTATTTACCTCACCTGGGTCGAGTGTGGCAAATGAAGATTAAAGGTAATACAAAGTTTTGGTATGGGGTCATGAATTTTGTTCAAATGAACATATTGGAAGCATATGCGGTCCTACAGTATTCAGTGATCTTTGTCACGGTTGAAATGGAGTCTCAAGTGATGAAATTGTAAATAATTAACTCTTTATGTTGTATAGCTCCCTCTCAAGGTCAAGATATTAATTTAACTATAAAACAATGTTTCTTGACTATAATCGACCGATTGGCTTTTCCGTTTGGAAATTATATATCACAACTACATATTCTGAGTTTTTCATGGTCGCAGCTACCGTTGTATGGCCGTAGGCGTTATTTGAAATGTATCAAAATTTACCGGGAGCACCGGTAAATTTTGATAATCAATTTTTCTCAAAAGCAGAAGTGTTTTAGGAGCTTAATTTTCTAGTGCTTATAATACATCCACATGGGCATCCAAATATATCAAAATTGTAAAGAATCACTATCCAGCCAATTTTCAAAATTTACCAAAACTTTGTATTACCTTTAATGTCTTGCCAAAAGACTTTAGTGCCGTATCGGGGATCAAACCACGACCTTTGAATTGCAAGTCAAGTGCTTAAACCACTCGACCACGACACTTGTACACAAGCAAGTGGACATGTTGATGTTATTTAGTTTCGAAGAGGAAAGTAATGACTCATGTTTCAGAAGGAAGCCCCTAAATCAAAGAGTTTGCAATCATTAGTATTATCACTCATAATGGTTTCTGCTTGTTTTTGTATTATTGTATACGTAATCTCTGCTGATAATTTTTTTTTAAATCTCAGAGGAAGTCCTCAAACAGAATGCAATCAGGGAGGCGTTTTACAAAGCCTTTTTTCAATGACAAATGACAAAAATCAGTGACAAATCTGCTGATAACCAATCAGAAGCAAGGAATTCAGTAGTTAAAACAAAAACTGTCATTGTCACTGATGACAAGTTTTGTGAAACGCCCCCCCCCCCCCCCCCAGGAAGAGCCAGAACCACAAAACCAATCTTGATAATTTAGGAATAAAGCAACAATGATGACTCAATATGACAAGTGTTGAACAAACTTATAGTGAGAACACTTCTGTGTGTGTGTGTGTGTGTGTGTGTGTATTGGGTTTTTACAGACGTGTATCAATCAGATATGATTATTTACGTCTGGGGACCGACCTTTAAACGTCACCATCCGAAAGACGTGACTCAGTTTCGAACCTACGTCCTAGCCTGAATCAGTTTGTAACTTCCATTGTTAGCTGGATTACATGCGCACGCCATAACGCCTAGCTATTACCCACCTGCATGTAGTCTCCAGCCAGGACGATCCTGGTGTCTTTGGTGGCCAGGGCTAGAGGCATGACTGTCTCACACTCCATGGCTTGGGCAGCTTCATCCAGTAAGATGTGAGTGAAGTATCCTGGCTCTAGCTCTAGGTGGGTCAAAAACCTGATCATAGACAAGAACAATATGAGAAGGAATTAGTGATCATATTCTAATGCATGTTGGTTAAAGGGATTGGGTAACTTTGTCTCAGATTCTGAAACAAAATCCTGGATTTAGCTCATGCTGCAATGATAATTATAAACCTTTAAGTCAGTCAGGAACCCCATGACTTTTACAAGCCGATCGCCTGTCTGATTATCAAGATATTTATGATTGGAAATCGAAATCAAATTTTGGGTTTTCCTAGTGGTTTTCATAACACTACAGTCTATTGGGGAAAACAAGTATTGTAAAACCGGTCACTCAAAGATTTTTACTATTTGAGGCACTTCTTGATCCTTTTGAAGCGCAAAAGATTTGGCATAAACCATGGTATTGGGGGCATGACCGTCTTCCCCTCCCATGACTTGAGTCACTTCATCAAGTAGAATGTGGGTGAAATATCATGGCTAAAGCTGAAAATGAGTCAAGACCCTGATGATGGACAAGCAAGATAATATCATTCCTATTATTTTTCACATTTATATTTCCCAAAAAAATGTGTAAGCTAAGGTTTCAATCTACCCGGTAAACCAATAACCAGGGAGAGAAATAAATCTTAAAGGACAAAAAGACAGGTTCACTATGAAACTTAACATCACCACATTTGTCTTGTATGAAGAAAAGAAAGAAGAAGTTATGTAGAGTCACACGAGTCTGTAAGAGTAGTTTGATCTACATGCGTTTTATCACAATAACCAATAGACCTAACAGAAACAGAGTAACAAAACAAAATAACAAGAGGTGCATGCAATGAGGTATATAGAACATGCAGCCAACTCATCATTTGGTAAGAGTTGATGGGATTTCTCTAATATACATTGCTTTGCCTTTAAAGGTAAAGACCAGTTTTGAGACGCCTCCATTTCAAAAAATGAAATGGAAGCTCTTATTACCAATCATATGAAAGAATATGTTTTGACTAATACGTGACAATACAAATTTTGCCAGGAAACTGCCTACTAATTGATATATTTGGTAAATTATTATATCTATCTGGACTGGATAGATACAGGGTAGTCCCATATACATCTTTCTGTGTACAGCGCTTGTAACTTTACCAAGACTGGGCCAAATTTCTTATCATTTTGATGATTCCAGAACCTTGCAGTACACACCAATACTTATATGCTAGATGATCAACCTTTTCAGATCGATTCCACAACGTTTCTTTCACAATGCAATCGCATGACCAGAACTGGTCTATACCTTTATAGAATAGTTTGACCTTACCTTGAGGTGCTGAGTGTGGCTACCACCACCCGATGCTTGAGCACCTGTTCCTTGGTAGGCATGACAAACCGGTCCTCGCCCTCCGACATGCAGCAGTAGAGGCGCACTATGGGGTGCACGGTGGGCACCCACCGGTCCTTGAAGTAGATCCTCAGGGGCTTGGCGGCGCTGTTTCCAGACTCCACGAAGGAGTGGAAGTAGTCCCTGATGTACAGGTCTGCTGCACTGTGAAGGTGGAAGAAGAGGTGGAGACAAGGATGTTAGTGATAGTGGTGGTTATTTTTCCTGACAGCTAAGAAAGCAATAAATGCTTGTTAGTAAGCAACCAGAATACCGACGGCTTTAGGTCCTCTCTGAGGGACCTGGTAATGAGGATTAATGCCTTACCAAAGGACACTAGTGCAATGCCTTTGTTTCGAACCCGGGTCACCGGATTATGGGACCACTGCTCTACCGACTGAGCTATAGTCAGTATATGGATAGAAATTGACTTTTTACATGAATCGTCGACTAAAATAAGACCATTTTACATTTGCAAAGCGATTTAGGTGAACACTTCTAACCACTTTATAATGTTATCATTGCTACCCCTAGTCACTGAATATCAAGCCCGCACACATGGAAATATACCTCATTCATCAAGTGTAATTACAAGAAAATCTACTGAATTAGCAGGCTTTTAACCCATTACCTATGGCACCAGGTGGTTGCATGTGGTTCCTGTATCAATTTAACTGGAATGAGAGTATTCAGCTGTCAATGGCTTAACTCCTTACATGCTGCAGGTGACAACTCCTGCCCATAAATGTGAGTATTGGTTAGGTAAATTGATTAGGACCTGGGGCGTGTTTCACAAAGATCCTAAGTCGAACTTAACTCTAAGTTGGACTTAAATATTATGGAGAGCCATTTGCCGCCTTAAAATAAAATATATTCAAATAAAAAAAATATTTTAGACTTGTCAATAATTACACATCAAGAACATGAAATCTCCTTGAAAATAGAAAATATGAATTACCATTTTATGCCTTTTAAAAATAATTTTTATAAAATATTTTAAAAGATGCTAATGGCTTTTCATATTTTTTAAGTCCAACTTAGAGATAAGTTCAACTTAGGATCTTTGTGAAACACTCCCCAAGTAAGGCTAGAGGGGAACTCCCCCTTACCTATTGGAGTGTGTGCATATCAATATCTTAGTGTTAGGCTGCTGTAAGATGAGTCTGGTTGCATGGGCCAACGTGTAGGTCTTCCCCGTGCCGTACGGACCAACCAGGAAGATGGGCGGGAGCTGATGGACTAGAGGGGTCGTCATGGCAACAATGGCTTCTCGTTGCTTGCTGTTCATCTGCATGTCCATCTTATCACTCCATTGTCTGTAAAACAAAATATTAAGGGATGGGGTGAACTCTTATAAAATAGTTGAAAATCAGATAAAATGTATTGGAAATGAGATCTTAAGGATGGAGGCATCAAGATGGATTCCTTTGAAATAAGTCCTCTAGTTATGATGATATCTGAGATTTTACTGTTTATTTGTAATATGGTTCAGCTACACTGTTCTCACTGACAATCAGATTTTATCATTTCCTTCACTAGCTATTGTCCATTTTTCTGAAAACTTTCGAGACCGTCTTCTCTTGCATTCTAAGACAAATTAATTCACAATTCAGATACTCTCATGACCATCTCAAAATATGTAAAAGAGCACCGTTTTACTAAATCATAGGAGGGAGACAAACTTACTTGTTTGGGGTCCATGGTACCTTGGCATTGGTATGCACCTCAGGGAAGAGAAGGCTCATATCTGGGACCTTGTCGACTGCATAGTGCATCTCACACATGTGAAGTCTATGTGGAAGAAGCAAAAAAATTATCTCTTTAAAAGCCCGTCTGTACTAGTTTGGCCAGAGGGAATTAGACCTCCCTGCAAAGTCACTGACAGGTGGCTGTCTCATCAACTCAGCTCTCAACTAACATAAGAAAAAGAGGATCATGGGGGACCAACAGGCACCGATTGGGGAAGTTTTCTATATAGAGGGAGCAAGTAGCTACAAGTAGGACAGTGGGGCTTTAAATAGTTATTCCATAGAGGAACATAAATTTACATAGCGTTTAAAAAATGCAAGCCTAGTCAAGATGAGACTTCAACTTAGTTCTTGTGAGGATTTTTTACATCGTCCTGTACACATTTTAGCAATAGTTTTCAGATCCTCCTTTAGATCCAGAGACTGAAATGAACCCTTCCTAAGTATTTTACAATAAGGCTGTGAGGAGTACTCAAATACTTGATTACTCGCACTGTTGATAACTACTCGAGTACTATTTCTCATACTCAAATACATCTTACTGCCATTTAAAAAAAAAAAAATCTTCAAAATTGTTTCAAAATTGAGGAATGTACCATAAGACAAAACTGTGAGTCATAATCTGGTGGGTGTCTCGTTAAGATTACTAAATGGTATCCATTTTATTTTGGGATTTCTTACATTAAAAAAAATTTTAAAATTTGGTTTAATGGAAAAAGACTTGAAATTTCTTAAGAAATGTGGAGAAAAAAAACAACAACCCGGACCTAATGAGCAAATAGACACACTATAGAGAATCAAATTGGGTGAAATTCTCTGATCTATTCCATCTGCAGGCACTCATACAGTGCGTCCCAAAAAAAGGAACCGAGAATTATTGATGTTTTATCATAACTTAATCACAATTATAATTAATAAATGACACATATTTGTGAAGCTTAGATCATCCTCTTTCATTTGATGCAACTCATATGATGTATATTTATAATTATAATGGTGATAAAGTTAAGATAAAACATCGATAATTCTCTTTTTTTTTGGGGGGGACGCACTGTAAAGCTCCTCACCTATTGAGCTGGAACTGTAGCTCCACTTTGATCTGTGAGTTGTTCTTCAACCTCAGGTCGTCCACACACTGCTTGCTCAGGGTCAGGTAGATGGAGTCCTTGCTCTTCTCCGTGATGGGCGCCTCGTAGACCTTCTCAGATGTCCTCCCGTCCTGGACCGGGGCCAGGATCACCGAGTTGCAGCTGTTGAGGATCAGTCGGCCACCGGGAGTGTCTGCAGAGAGGTCGTCGTTGAGGCGCATGAGAGCGAAGAGCTGGCCGCTCTGGGCGTAGCGGGCACCGCTGTTCCGTGACGGGACCAGCATGAAGGTGTTGGCCATCTGGAGGGTTGTCCTGATATTGAACCTTAAAAAGAAATAAGAGAAAAGGGTGAGGTGAAGTCCACATTCATTACACTGTCATACAACATTCTGTAGTCAGGTTCAGAGCTGTTTCCACAATGCAGCCATATCATTCTCCTGATCAAATAATATCTCACTATGAAATTCAGTTTTTAATAATAATAATCTGTTCTTGTATAGCACATAACACATTATGATCTAAATGTCCCTACGCGCTTCCAAAGAGCTGTGGAAATTATTACCCTAGCTAAAGCTCCAGCAGCCGTTATCAGCGCACAGTGCATTTCAAGGAACAATCCTATCAGGTACCAATATTCCTCACCTGGATGGAGTGTGGCAATTGTAGATCAACGTCTTGCCAAAGGACATTAGTGTTGTGGCAGAGATTTGTACCTTGTGGTTCACAGTCCAGAGACTTATCCACAGGACCACAACACCTCTACAGTGTTATCAGCATTACAAGATAAGGGAACCCCCCAGTGGGGGTGGGTTTCTTGAAGTCTTTACATTAAAGACCGTCAATACACTGGGCCAGAAGGGATTAGACCTCACAGCGAGGTCACTGACAGGTGGCTATCTCATTAACTCAGCTCTCAACTAACATAAGAAAAAAAGGATCATGGGGATCAACAGGCACCGATTGGGGAAGTTTTCTATATAGAGGGAGCAAGTAGCTACAAGTAGGACAGTGGGGCTTTAAAAAGATGACTGCTAATGAGTATTTTTTATAACATTTCAGACAATGCTTTGTAAACAGTAGAGAAATGTGCAACTATACTTCACAATGTAAACTTCAAATATTTCACTCAAGTATAGCCCCTCAGGTAATCTGGGCTATACTCATTATCTTACCTTTCCACCAATTTTGAAGGCCTATCTTAAAGCCTATCTGCACTAGTTTGGCCAGGAGGGATTAGACCTCCCTGCATGGTCACTGACAGGTGGTTATCTCATCAAATCAGCTCTCAATTAACATAAGAAAAAGGGGATCATGGGGGACCAACGGGTACCGCTTATGCATTGTTTGCTATATAGAGGGCACAAGTGGGCTACAAGTAGTGCAGTGGGGCTTTAAACTTTCACTAGTTGTGTCACTTACTTGCCAATGTCCCTGAACCTGGCAGTCTCCTCTATGTACAGCAGATCATGCATCCTATTCTTGTAGTTGTTCTTTGTGATTGTCTTCTCCAAAACTGAGCGCTTGAAGAGCTCTTCCGTCGAGTGAGGCGGCACGTAGAATGACAGCAATCCTTTATCCTCCTCCGTCCCTAGCTGGATCGGCGGGTCGAAGTCCACCACCGTTTTGTTGGTTCCGTCCCAGCGCTCCGTTACGCACACCATGGACTCCCGCACTTCCTCCAGCTCCCTCTGGTCCATGGCTGACACCGAGTCCACAGAGATGCGCTTCATCAGCACCGGTTCCATGCCGAAGTCGAAGATGACCGACTGACGGAACGTGCCGAAGATCTGCGAGGTGAACTGGATCTTGACGCGGTAGATGCGCTCCTTGGACTTGGCGCTGTTATAGGGGTTGATGTTATTATTGTTGTTGTGGGAGCTAATCTTGCTGCTCCACTCCTGGCAGTTCTCTGGGATGTCCAGGGAGTTCTGCCGCTTGGAGTCGCCCATCAGGATGCTGGTGATGCTGAAGTGAGGCCGGTGGACATCAAAGAAGAGAGCCACACGTTGGAGCTGCTTGCTAGGCTGCTGGCAGGAAAGAAAAGAAAAACCAAGAAATTATCAGACACGTGTGTGTGTGTATTGTATTTTTACAGACGTGTATCAATCAGATATGATTATTTACATCTGGGGACCGACCTTAACAAAAAAAAAAGTGACTCAGTTTCGAACCTGCATCCTCGGCTGTATCAGTTTGTAACTTCCACTTTTTAGCATTTTTTTTTTTATTAATGGCGCACGCCACAACGCCTAGTTGTCTATCCACAAGAATATATTTTGGCACATAACCCTGACGTGTATGGATTTAAATACACATGAATAGCAGTGAAATGATTCTGAAGACCAGAAAATTGAAAAATTCTTCACTGCATCATTTGTACAAATGAGAAACTGAAGCCTCCCTGTCCCCAAAAGTCAAACATATAACCTTAAAAGTTTAAGATTACTATAGTGCAGTGTGAACAAAAATGTAGACATACTTCCTTTTCAACAACTGGGGAGTGTTTCACAAAGACTAAGATCGACTTTAAGTTGGACTTAACTATGGCAGGCCATTCATGCCACTATTTTCTCTCATCATTTACTGGCATTGGCTTCTCAAGAGACGTACCAATCGTGGTCACATATTTACAGAATTTACATTTTTTGATAGTTAATTATGGTAGGAAAGAAAATTGCCTTAAGATCATAATTAAGAGACCAATGGTGAGTGCAACCAGTGGCATGAATGGCCTGACATAGTCAAGTCCAACTTAAAGTCGATCTTAGTCTTTGTAAAACACCCCCCAAAAAGGAGTACTTCCCAAGGTGTTGGACCCAAGTAAAAATGAATGAAAATGAAAATGGGTGTGTTCTCACTGACCTTGCAATGAAGAGTGAAGATCCAGGAATGCGCAGTGTTCTTACTTGAGACTGTGACATTGGAATCTGAGTTGATGCTCACCTTCACATCATCAATAGATTCGCTTAGCTGAAAGAGGGAGAAAAGAAAGCAACAATCCATGATTAAACCTGCCAGTACCATAGAAAGACATAGAGTCAAACCTGTCTATAGCGATCACCTAAGGGAAACACAAAAAGTGGCCTCTGTAGACAAGTTCCTTTAGTACATGATTCAATGAGAAACCATTTTCAAGGGAAACAACAAATGTGGCCTTTGTAGACAGGTGGTCACTAAAGCAGGTTCGACTGTACTTCTAAAACCTATAATTATCTTTTCAAATTACTTATTTATTCAGATAGAATATGTAAGGAATTTAAAAACAATTTAATATAAACGAAATAACATCACTTCTGACGATTTTTTTTGTGTGTACAAGTTTGTTAGGATTACATCGTTTATAAATACTATCTCAAAGATATTTCTTTATTTCATTGTCAATCTCAAAAATAGTTCTTTGTTCATTTTCAATAAAATTAGCATAAACTATGATTTTAAATGACTAAGTGTGTTACTATAAAAAAAAGCATTGATTAAGAAAAAAAAAAAAAAAATTATTCTTGTTCTTGTAGTCTGTGTCAAGATCAGAGGCCATGGTCTTGGAGCTAACCTGGGGGGCGTTTCACAAAGCCTTTCTTCAATGACAAATGACAAAAATCAGTGACAAATCTGCTGATGACCAATCAGAAGCAAGGATTTCAGTACCTTATAACAAAAACTGTCATTGGTCACTGATGGCAAATTTTGTGAAATGCCCCCCCTGGCCTTCATTTCTCAATATATCACTCACCACATTGAGGGGAGCAGGTGAATTCATCCACTTCTCAAAGAGTTGCTCTGCAAAGCCCATGCCATGGATCTGCTTGTCTCTCGCTCGTTGGTATTTCATCTGTCTATACCTGTAGCGCTCCTTCCACTCGGCTAACTCGTCCTCACTATGGGCATATGTACACTGCTGACCAAATCTGCATTTTAGACGGCTGCAAACATGGAGAGAGAAAGAAAAAAGTTTTCAATGATTAGATTGATATTGTGCTCTTGACAGACTTTAATTTTACAAAATATTGGTTCAGATGTAATACAAATGTACGGTGATGTAAGTTCAGACAATTATGGAATGTCTCTACATGAGAAATCGGATACTAAATTAACTAGATAATACTATATAAGCCAATGTTTTTGTGGATAGAAAGAAAAACCAACGCAGATAGTTTCAATATTCTCAGTATTGTCTAAAGTTTTAAAATATTACTATATCCAAAAATCGGCTCATCTAATTTCATCTTTCATATAACAAATCCCAACTTCCTCATCTTCCACCCAGCAAACACTGTCAACAATACATGTATTTCATCCTCAATCGCTGGACAACATAGATCCAATCACCTCTATAAAAAAAAAAATGGACAATATTCTGGGGTTCTCCTCTTACCCTTAAAAATACACCTCTACTTGCCTAATTTATCTTTCATTCCATCCCCACCACCATTGTCGCCACCATCAACAGTTCATCACCATCATCACCATCAACATTATCAACATAACCATCATCATCACCATCACCATCATCTCATCACCATCATCATCATCATCATCACCATCATCAACATCAACATCACCATCATCATTACCATCATCAACATCATCATCACCATCACTATCATCAATATCATCACCATTATCACCATCATTATCATCATCACCATCACCATCACCATCACCATCACTATCACAATCATCACCATCATTATCATCATCACCATCACTATCATCAACATCATCAACATCACCATCATCATCACCATCATCATCATCATCACTGTCATCATCATCCACATCACCATCATCATCACCATCCTCATGATCATCATCTCTACTTACTCTGCACAGAGAAGGTATTCCTCCCTGACACCATCATCACCATCACCATCACCATCACCACCACCACCATCACCACCATCACCACCTTCAACATCGTCTACATCACCATCATCAACACCATCACTTACTCCGCACAGAGGAGGTATTCCTCCCCGACAGCCCCCCTGGGAGGGGGTCGATGCTTCCAATCCCGTCCTTCGTCCGATGAGATAATAGCTCTATGGCTCTCACTCATACTGTGGAGATGGTAGTCCACCTGAGTTGAACATTGCACTTGACAAAACGAGCAGAAGTTCTCGGGGCCTGTGCACAAAGCAAAAAAGGAAAAGCACAACATTTAATTAGAAATCTTTGTAAGTTGCTTTGACGTACATGTACATGCCTTCTTTATTCAAAAGTCTAAGTTGAGACTTAGCGTTGCTATTGTTTGTTTTTATTCTGTTGTTGTTCTTTAACTTGGTTCTTCTTGTGTTTTAGGGTTTTAGTTCAGGGTTAGCTATGCATAGTTTTTGGTCCAGGGGTGAGTTAACAGTTTGGTAGGCATAGGATATTGACTGCTGAATAATTGTCATGGGAGCATGTGTCTGACAACCATAGATAAAAAGGTTCCCTGCTAATATACACAGCTATAAAATGTATACAAGTTGGCCAGGGTTACATGATTAGAACAAGCACAAGCTGATAAAATCCAGTATAATCCTGGCCCCTATTATTGTCTATAGTTGGCAACACAGCTTTCAAAACAGGATGTGGTAAATGAATGGCCTTTACAATAGTTTCTATACAGGTGTCTTCAAAAGTAGTTCATTTAATTGGCTCTTAGGTTCTTTGATAAACATGTGGCAACATAGATAATGGGTAAAATGTCCCATATCAATCAACCCCTATAAAGGCTCATTCCTGTGGCAAAGCTGGCCTTTAAAACAAATCTCTAAATGAATGGCAAATATGGAAGGAAAAAAGTATATGTGTGCAGCAAAAGTCGGATGCATCTCTTATCTGTGGTTTATAAGATGTAGAAATGTTAAAGCACATTATGCTTAAATGTTAGTCATTTCAACCCTAGCGGTTTACTAGGGCATTTGGGAAGAGGGCTTTACGAATTCCCCCTCTATCTAACAAAGAAGTTTATGTTCTTTACAAACATATATATTACTCACTCTCTTGTTTGCCGGCATCTTTTTTATGCTTTCCCTCAGATGCTGGTTTGCGTTTCCCCCTCTGGTGATGAGTGGATGAGGCTGAGCTTGCACTACCACCACTGGCTCCTTGGCCCCTTCCACTTGACTGCGAGGGGTGTGACGAGGCTTCCGTTCCGTTCTTATCTCTTGCTGATGTATTTCTACTTGTTGATGGGTTCTGTAAGTTTATAATTTAATCAAATAATATAATACAGTTAAATAGTGCATCATGTGCATACTTTTATAGTTTTCAAAGAGTCAATGCAGAACAGGGTTGTGTTTCACAAAGACTAAGATTGACTTTAAGTTGGACTTAACTATGGCAGGCAATTCATGCCACTGTTTGCTCTCAACATTTATTGGCATTGGTCTCTCAAAGGACGTACAAAACAAATCATGGTCACAAATATACAGAATTCAGCATTTACATTTTTGGATAGTTCATTATTGAAGGAAAAAATATTATCTAAAGATCATAATACTGAGAACCCTGACTTACCTCTGTCTTTTCATCCAGTAATCTCTTCAGTCTGTTTACTTCTTTGGATGCTTGGCCATTCTATATATATAGATATAAAACAACATTTTTTCAATCACAAGATATCATCATATCATCCTAGTCAATATCCAATTAAAAAAGTGAGTCTCAAACAAGTTTAGGAATCTATGCATCTTGTGATTTCCAACATGCTAATTTGCATTTTTTTACAATATAAGCTAAAAATGCATTGGTTGGTGAAACCCCCCCCCCCCAAAAAAAAAAAAAGGTTTTCAACAGACAGGTTAGTTTGTGTATAAACCTTTAATTACAATTTACTTCATTTGTTTACAAATAGAATTACATATTATGTCTGATACAACACGTATTGAAGCTACATGTACAGGTATATGTACAGGTACTGATTAACAACTGGAATAAATAAAACAAAACAAATAAAATAAAATAATAAACAAATCTGTCAAACCTTTGGTTCGGCGGATGTCCACTGCTTTGCTGTTTCATATGCTTCTTGGGTCTTGTGTAGCTTGCTCAGGGCTTGGGTCTTGCGCATTAATAATTTACCTAGACTACTTCTGGTCGGGGATAGGGCTAATAACTTGTTGATGTCATCCAGGGCTTTTTCATTTTGATCCTGTGAAGAAATAAAACAGTAGATTTGAGGTAAGAGGTCAAAGGTCGTCTGCAGGAGAACAGCAGGTGAAACCGGATATTATTTAGACAATTCACATACGCTGAACTACAAATGACATAGGTTTTATAACATGTGCATGAAGTTCACCCCCTGCTTTGAATCTGTACATGTACAGACATGTAAAGGAAAATATGCATATAATTCTTTGTACATCGAAAATAATTGAAGAGGCGAGTTCACAAAGTACGGTATTGTACATGTACATGAACATTTGAACATTATTCATTGCTTTAAAAAAAACATTAAACAAAATTTTAAAATTCTCTATTCTAATTCGTATCCTGTAAGAATGGAACAAAAAATGAATTGATGAAACATGAATTGTATAAATGCTAATATGCTATTATGCACTCGATCTCCCTCCTTCTCTCTTCCCTTCTTTCACATCCCCCCCCCCCAAAAAAAAATATATATATATGTATAATTATATATACAGTGCGTCCCAGAAAAAACGAAACCGAGAAGTATCAATGTTTTATCATAACTTAATCACAACTATAATTAATGAATGATACATATTTGGAAAGCTTAGAGTCTCCTCTTTCAGTTGATGCTACTCACGTGATGCATATTTTACGCATGAGTGATTAAAAGCAATTTGAAGGAAGGAAACCAAAAAGTAATTTGGCGGGCGGTATCTGAATTTCAAAGAAAAATTCATATTTCTAGAAAGTTCATTTTCTGCTCTTTCATATGATACCTCAATCAAGAAAAATGAGCCAGGAATATCAAAGTTCTGTTCGTTTAAAGTAGCTCTTACATTTTCATAATTTTAACAAACGAATTCGTTTTCACTGGGTTCCTGCCGTAGCAAAAAGCAGATTTGACAAAAGACTTAACTCTGTTTCGTTGACAATCAGCCATGCATGAAGACTCTCGTCTACGGCTGATTGTCAACGAAACGAAGTTAAGTCTTTTGTTAATTTCGTTTATTGATACGGCAGGCACCCAGTGAAAACGAATTCGTTTAATAAAATTATGGAAATGCAAGCACTACTTTAAACAAACAGAACTTTGTCATTCCTCGCTCATTTTTCCTGATTGAGGTGTCATATGAAAAGGCAGAAACTCAACTTTCTAGAAATGTGAATTTTTCTTTGAAATTCAGATACCGCCCGCCAAATGTCTTTTTGGTTTCCTTCCTTCAAATTGCTTTTAATCACTCATGCATGAAATATGAGAGTAGCATCACATGAAAGAGGAGACTCTAAGCTTTCCAAAAATGTATCATTCATCAATTATAGTTGTGATTAAGTTATGATAGAACATCGATACTTCTCGGTTTCGTTTTTTCTGGGACGCACTGTATATATATAAAAAATAAATAAATAAAAAATACCAAAAAAAAAATACCAAAAAAAATACCCAAAGAAAAAAATATATATAAGCCCACTCAAATAATATTTTATAGTACATGATGAAAGAGGAAACAAAAACATATATTATAGACTACTTACAGAGTATGCCTTTACCGATTAACTACTTCCTGAACCACCTTGTTGCTTATAAACAAAATAGTTTTCATTGTATGTCTGGAAAAGAATCGTCATCATATCTACTGTTTACCTTAACCTTTTTAATAGTCCTTGTCTTTTATCATTTCATGGAGACAGAAACTTGTTTTTAGAGTTGTCCCTCATAAAAGATTGAATTCCTACAAGTACACAGCCTTGATTTAGTGAGATAAAAGGGATGATGACAATACAAATGTGTTTATCTTTTGGAATCGACATGCAACACCTGCCAGTGGCAATATAATGGAGCTACATGTATATGTATGCCTACATGTAATGAATAAAACAATTAGCTCAAAGTGCGTTCCTTACAACCATGTACATGTTATTAAATTGGGTACATGGAACTGCAATAGCTTTGTTTTAATATGACCATATACATGTATATCAAAAAGCATTAACAATTCATTCACAAGGTTAACATTTCTATTCTAATTATCAAAAACAGTTTTTATACCAGTATACATGTACAAGTACACCAAGTCGTTATTTGGAGTTCTTGTCATGCTGAAATTTTTATTTTATTTCAACAGAGTCCACAAACATTTTCTAACTGTCCACAAGGTTGCAAGATTAGGCAAATGATTTTGAAAAATAATATGCAATGTGACTAATTACATGTACCAGTAAAATTCTATTTTAAAATTTCAACCCACACCCAATGCTGTGAGCCTGTGACCAAATGGTACTTCTCCTTGTGCATGGCCTTCAGTATGTTTGTTTACATTTTGCTGGTCCACGCATTCATTACACTATCAATCGCTAGTTCTACATAATACTTTACTGTTTTAATGTGTATAATCAATGTGAAATCTATATTCAAGTCCCAACATTGTAATTTCAATGAATATCTTGACACCTCAATTGGTGAGCCAACATTTGCTCCGATGACATTTGCTTATAAAGGTTTGGGTTTAAGTTCCTATTTTGTTTTAAGTTTAGGGTCAGGTATTATACTGCTTGGTCAAGGACTGAGGAGAAGTAATTTGGTTTGTGTAGGAGATTGACCTTGGAAGCAACTGTTGCCCTACAGTACATGTAGCGTAAAACCAGTGAAAACAATACACAGGAGTTGTGAGCAATTTACGTCTGGAAAGCTCAAAAAGAGTTCTGGTAAACAAACTGTAAAAGAGCTCGGTTGAATAATAATAAAATACCGTAATTAACGGTGTATTAACAGCACTTTTTTGCCGCCAAAATTTTTTTTTTAAGTTTCGATTAATGCCCCTCTACCTGGCGCTATGCCTGGCAATGTCTCCCAGCTCAGTAATCGGTGTGTTGACTCACCACTCGGAAACTAGAACAACACTCAAATGTGTCTGTCATCTTGGTTTGAAAGTAATCTTTCTGATAGATTTCAATATGTAGTTGATAATAATAATTCCTCCAATTTTTCTTCTATTACACGGCGTACCACAAGGTTCTATCCTAGGTCCTCTACTGTTTTTTAAGTCGGCAAAAAAAAAAAAAAAAGAGGGGTGCGGTTTATACACGAGGGCGGTTTATACAACGTTAATTACGGTACTTAAATATCACTGTGAGAAAATTACACACCAAATCGTCAAATAGCTCCTGGACACAGAAAAGTATTTTTCTCACGGGATGAGAGTTAAGACGTATTCTATTTCTATGGGGTGTTTCACAAAGATCCTAAGTCAAACTTAACTCTAAGTTGGACTTACGGTAAACATTATGGAGAGCCATTTGTAGCCTTAAAGGTGAAATTCAAAGAAAATCACAAATATGCCAACTAATGTATCACTATAAACTGGTAAGCTAACAGATGGCCATCGTACAAGTTTTAGGTCAACTACATATCGGGTGATTTATAAAAAATAAAAATACAACCACCTCCATAGCAGCTGGGATAAAAGAGAGATTTGCCAAAAAAACAATGATGTTGTAATGACGTCACTATATGGACCAATACTGCCCAAGCAGACGACATCCCATACAGAATGAACATAATTGCAAAGTTATTATTTGTCAAATTATATTGAGTTTAGTGTATATAAATGTAATGGCATGTCAAACCATTCAAAAGGGGATATGACCCGATTCTGATAACTAAAATCTTGTGCTTGTAAATACACAGGATAGGTGTTAATTAACAATAAAAGAAACCGGACTTTCAAATTGAAAACCCCCCGGAATGAAATTAAGGACGGCATTTGTTCCCTCTTGAAACGCTGAACATACCGCGATGTGCGCAGCTGAATATACAGTGGCGTCTTATTTTGTTTACAAGCGACAGATTCCTTTATTTTTGTATCGCTGCATTTGTCATCAAAATAAAACCATGCGCAGGGTTTAGAGTGAGGCAATAGATTATATATTTAGCCTGACGGTAGTGAATTAAGAGAAAGAACTCAAGAGAAAATGAAACACAGGCACTGAAATTGTGTGAGATGTCATGGGACATCGTCTGCTTGTGCAAATCATGTCCATACTGTGATCTCACACATCTCAGCAGCGTTCAGAGAGCTCTTCCGGTGCTATGCCGGGGCTACATTTAAGTGTTTTGTAAAGTATAATAATCATTACTTTGAATGTTTCCAAGCATTGAATTTTGATAACATTGTCGAATCAAAGTTTCAACTTTGCAATAATGAAAATAAAGTTAGTTTTTAAAATCAACGAATATCTACTTTAAGTATTTTAGACTTTTCATACATTCCACATAAAGAACTTAAAATCTCCTTGATAATTTGAAAATATGAATGATATGTATCAACATTTTATGCCTTTTAAAATAACTTTTACAAAATATTTCATAGATGCTAACAGCTTTCCATAATTGTTAAGTCCAACTTAGAGATAAGTTCAACTTAGCATCTTTATGAAACACCCCCCATGTTTATAATATTTTAGTCACTACTCAAACAGTGCGACCATCCACCCACCAACGCTCTGGACTATGGACACTCCAGACAAAGTGAGGTACACAAGGAGACAAAGGAACGGGCATTTGTTCACATTTGCTTTTCCTTGAAAGAGCAAGGTCTTCAGGGTGGGATAGTATCATAGTCCAATCATAAGTTCAACTAGGATTAACTGTTTACAGTATAAAAAGGAAGTGCATTTCCTGCAATTCATAGCTCATGGTTTGTACAAATCTGAATGAGAGTCATTGTGATACATTTTTGTCAATGTTTTCCTTTGTTCTCTATGTACATGTATGTATATAATGTATGCATGTTAAGCTTTGAGTTAACGGGGGAAAAGAAAATGGATACAAAAGATTTCAGTTAGTCTGACAAATTGACATTTGTTTGCACTTAACCAAAATTGTCTAAGTCTTCTGAACCTTTTTTCATATATACCATCATCCTTTTTCCAAAGTAACGCAGTACGTTAGACAACATCAGGTATTAAGGTTTTTTTCATAAAAAATCTGGAACTACACAAACAATCTGTATTCTTAAAAATCCAGACATTCCTTAGCCTTTCAATCAGGCAATTGAATTTTAAAAAGATTAGGTCAACTGATATTTATGTCAACATGCCTTTGACAAATACAGTAGGTGTAGAAAAGAATATACTCATCTAATCCAGGATTTGTGTGTTTTTATCAGGCATTTCAAGATACATTACAATGTAAACACCTTTATTTATGCTTACATGAAACATGAACCACCTTAAGGAGCTATATTCATCATAACACTCCACTGTAGAAACAGAAACTTTGACATAAGAGGATTCTTCAACAGCTTGTTGAGGACTGAGTGTGTATAGTATTTATATAATTGGATTTTTACAGACGTGAATTAATCACAAATGATTATTTACATCTGGGGCCAGACTTGACCGTCACCATCCAAAAGACGTGACTTGGTTTTAAACTAGGATCTGATCAGAGTAAGTTTGTAGGCGAGGACATAGAGCTGATTGTGGACATTTGCTATACCAACTTAGATCTTTCCTATTTTTTTTTGCAAGAAAGTTTTCCCAAAATGCAAAATTGAATGTTGGTTACATGATCAAACATTTTGTATCATGAAACTTTTGTAAATCTTGACCACTTGTGATATGTACAAAAGTGTCATGCACGTAAACTTTCTGGTCTTACAGAAATTATTAGAGCAATTGTTTGGGTACAGTTTATAGAAGTCCACCTTTTATCTCTACAATACAGTCAAACCTGTCTCAGTGGCCACCTCTATATCAGGGCCATCTGTCTATAGTGGCCACTTATTTCATTTCCCTTAGGTGGCCTTCATAGGCAGGTTAGACTGTATTCTTTTACCCATGAGTAACTTACCAACTTGAGGAAACATGTGGCACGTTTATTGAGGCAGGAGAGATGGTGGTCTCGATGGTGATGGTGTTGATGGGGGCTGGGAGAGGCGTGGTTGTTCTGATGGGCGTGGCTATTATTACTGTGTCTGGGGCTACTACTTGCTGTTGAGGGCTGCTGCTGACGTGGTGTCTGTTGCTGGGTGTTGTTGCTGCTGCTGTTGCTGGCGTCCCCCCATGCTGTGGCTGTGGCTAGCTGCTGCTGCAGAGCTTGGGTGAAAAGCTCTGCAGCCTGCTGGTACTGCTGCCGCGAAAACAAATCATTGGCCCGGTCATGGAGCTGTTTGTGCCTAGTGTCCATGGTATGCCACCGGACCTGTAACGAAGGAAAATTATTATATTATAACCCATATTGAAATTCCACTCACACCTTATGAAGTTATGTAGCTAAATGATTCCAGAGATGCCAAGTTCAAAGATCAGCTATACGTGACATTTTCATGACTCGGCGGGCATAGCATATAGCCGTATAGTGTATGTGCGCGCATGACGCAACGTAATAGCCGGCCGGCGTGCATGCGATATACGTACACAAACCTTGGCCAAGGCCTGCGAGGCGGTCGGCCAGTACGTAGTCTAGCAATTACTACCTTTTTCCCCCAGTCTGGTCCTGATGCGTGACAAAAGTGGTTGCCATGCGTGATAGGTTTTTCAGACCCTGGATGCGTGACTGTCAAGCACAATGCGTGACACTTGGTAGCTCTGTGATTCTGGCTCTGGTTTTGGCGGCTACTGCATATTGCATAAACTCCTCAGCTGGGATGTAACATGCAGGTGCAGTCGACTGAGCAGAGTACTTAATTTCTAAAGTGGGCTCTAGCAATTATTATGCCCATCTTGAGCTTTTGTAAGTTATCTTTGAAGGCTCCTAGGGTGGAGACATTTCTAACATGGGTCGGGAGAAAGTTCCATTCGGGGATATACATGTAGTAGGTATGTGACAAAAAAATTCAAATTCATTATTCTGGCCTAAGTCTAGTACCATTGGAAAGAGCTCAGCACAAGCATTGCAATGATATAAATATCTTTGTTCTAGGTTAATTATTAAAAAAGTTATGAATATTTTAAGATTTAATTAACGAGCTAAATTTGGTATTGTTTTAACATTGGAAACGAAGAAAAAGGCGTGACCTTTTCGGGAAGTTCTGAACTAGAAGTGCCATACTTTTTTTATTACTCAAAGGATTTTAATGAAACTTTCTATAAGGAAAGCCTTACTAAAAAAGAACACTTTGCAACTGTTTTTACTTATTACAAAGGTACAACCGTTCATTAATTCTAAATTTAATTTCTGATATTGATTAAGCGGATTGATAAACAATACATTTTCAGTAACAAAAGAAAATTGTAAATTCACAAAACTTGAGCATTTTGTTTTGAAAAACATGTAGCATCTTATTCACTCACAATATTGTTATCTTTATGAGATTATTAAGTCTTCACAAACAGAATGCTTTAATTAATAATGATTTTGTTATTAATCTTATCACAACTTTGTATTATATTATTTATGTCATGTTATATTGTTTTGAGTACCAAATAAAATATAATTTGAAAAACAAAAAAATATTCTTCACAAATGAAGTCCACTGCAAGAGTATACTTTGAAATGTCATAGTCTTCTGCATCATCAATGTAGGTCTCATCCTCTTGCCAGTAACCAATACGGTAAGTACAGGTAAGTACCCCTGTTTCTCTTCAAATCCTTTTATTTAATTCTTCTAGGGAAGACGCTAAAATTATCGTTCAAGTAGTGGCGTAACTTGCCCACCCTTGCTGGCAATACCACTTTCCTTTTTTTAGTTGGCGGCATTGTAGCTAGCTTTCACCAATCTAATAAAAAAACAAATAAATCAGAACTGGCGTACTGATGTTGGGGGGGGGGGGGGGGGGGAGGTGAGTGCTTGGGGGAATAATAATGTTTAATAAAGTCCATTAAATATAAAACCCAAATAAAAAGACTAATTCTAAATATATTTTTATGTATGCCCTGAAGGCCACTTAAAAAAAAAAGAACTTTTGTAACCTTATTAAAACCATGAGCTTGAAAGGATTTTTTTTTTTGCCGTGAATCAGATATTTCATAACCTTATAAACTAAAAGACTATTTCAAAAGAAAAATGAATCCATAAAAACGGCAAAATGAGCCATTCAAAACCACAAAACATGAAGATTAAGCAAAACATGTCAACAATCACACAGTAGCTTGCGTGTGTAAACATTGGCATCGATCAATCACGTGACATCAAATTTGATCACCTGACATCTGGATCGCGTACGTATTTTTTATCAACAGAAAAAACAAACGTTAAAATCCTTTATCATCATTGTCTGTAATGCATAATTTTCACAAATCTTGTCAAATATCAATAATAGACATTCTTAAATTTCATTTTAGTATGTTTTTGGTGCCAAACGATAGTTTTAGAGGCAGTTATTTTAACTGCCAAAAATGTGAAATAAATTCTTCGCCAGTGCGAAATTCGGCCATTTTGAAAAATTTTGCCGTTGACGCCAATTTTTGCTAACCGTAAAAAATATTGTGCGGATCATCAGATTCACTTCAAATTCACCACAGATATAGACAAATATATAAATAATCATAGCATGCAAGTTTAAAAACCTAACATACATCTCTTCTGGAAATGAATCAATGACTTTGACAGCCAAAAACTTTGAAAGTTTTTTTTTTTCACTTCTCCGTATCGGATCGAAAAAATTTGAAGACGGTGATAAAGAGGAACATGTGAACTACGTTATCAGCGCCTGTGCATTATGGGTACTCCGAAAATATGATATATACAGGCGAAACGATGACTCGCCTCACAGAGCGGTCGGTCAATGCACGATTCGGCCCGGGGTGCACGGAGCTAAGCACAGAACGGTCAGATTGTCACGTACCTACATGTAGGGAGTGTTTATAACAGTCCTTTACAGCAGATAACTGCTTAACTTTAGAATACCCCACCAACCGGTTTAATGTTCATAGACGTCGAAGACATAGGGTTAGGTTTTGTGTTACTTAAAAAGCTCAAGTCTTACTCTTGAGATTTAGCTCATTGGTGAAGCGTTTGGTACCATACGAACGTTTGGACAATTTTTGTGGTGGGGTATTCTAAAGTTCTTGAATGATACTGAAGAATGTATTTTTGTAGATACCCCTACTCCAGATGATCTGTTTTGGTAGTGATCAGTAACAGCAATTACTGTAAGTTGTGGATGGATTTCTAGAGGAAAGTAAACCTTACTCACTGTCCGTGGCATGTAATAAAATAAGAACTGAACGTTTGCAATACATTATTTCTGTCTAAATTATAAAATTCCAATCCATGGCATTGAAACAGATTTTTTAGACTAAGAGTGAGTGACAACCTGACATTGTCATTAAGAACTTGTGTTGTTTGCAACTGCAAGTTGCATTTGCAAGAGGAAATTATCAAAGTTAAAGATTTTATTTTAATTTCCCATGCATGTTTCCTCAAAAGGGTCAATGAAATAGAGGATTCCCACACTTTCACAATCTCTTACACATTATGGTGAGATGAACACTAACAAGTAAGTTTTTTTAATACTAGATCTATTTACAAATTCCCTTATCACACCGACAAATGTAGGATTGCACTTGCAGTACCACATTCCCATTGCATTGGCATTGCATTGTACAGGCGCAGCACAGCTGACATAACATGAACACACGCGCAATTCAACACCGTTGTTTGGGGGCAGAAATCATTCATTGCATGCCATTGCCGTTGAATGGGCAAGCGAGACCTCGACAATAAACATTTTCCAACTCTGCATATAACCAGTTGACTTTCTCACAAGTGCGATTCCCAGATATCTGTACTCATACTGAGCTTCAAAATTAAATACAAGGAAAACAAGATGGTTTTAACTTACCTAAAATTGCACAGACCTTGTCAAGTATCTCTTTCATTCTCCGCCATTATGCCAACAATACGTTTGTGATCAACAGCAAAGTTTAGCGCGCGATGTGTCGCTTACGCATATCATAATCCGAACGGGCGCGCCATTCACCTCTGCCCTATATACCTAATGTACGTGGAGGCTAGACGAAGACGACACGCACGGGTATCATTGCATTATGACTTTTGTTGTGAAAGACTTTTTATTCTAATTAGATGCAAGAAAATAAAAAATACATTGAATTTAAAATTTCGGCAAGTTATCTACGTATTTTGAATTTAAAAAACACCCAACTCGATGCATATTTCAACGAGATGAAGAGACATAAAAGTTGAGGGGGAGATGGTGGTCCCACTTTTCTGAGCTATAGCCTTCTGAAGTGAGAGAAGCCGATCTCCAGACTACAATTAATGTGTGAAGGTTTCTCTTAAAAATACTTTTGATGTTCTTCCAAACTAACCAAGCTGTACGCTAATCGAGCCCACCCCCCCCCCCTCAAACACACACATACAACTGGGAAGGGGGGCTACATCCGCCCTCACCTTTTTTCAGTATATTGCCACATTTGTAGATAGTACGATCATTTTGTTTATAGGAAACTAAAATCAATTCCTCGCAAATTAACATCATTATTAACATTAGTATTATTATCATTATTATTATTATTATTTTCTATGCACATTTCTGACAATGCCTCATAGAGGGTAAACTTATTCAATGGAAATGAGGAATGAATCTCCCTGGAAAATCTTTAAAAGGGATCGTCCGAGTTCCCCTCCTCAATTTAGAAATCACCAAATAGAATAAAAATCAGCGATTTACTGGACGGAGATCGGACTTTAATTTGCTTGGGTGGTCTCTGTGACAATCATTCAAATGGAAATATGCACTTACTTTTTATTTTGGTTCTATATGAGTTCAGTGAATGACGCTGTAACTTACTACGCCAATCACTTCAAAATGGGTGGCCCCCCCCCCCCCCCCCCCCCCACTCCGGGGTCGGAATGACCGCATGCGTGTTACAAAAAATTGTCCGGTAAAGGGGTATATACTTTTCGTGCGACAAAGTCCGAGAATTGTAAAAGTAGGGGTGTATGTGACTTTTCCCCCGGAGATTTTTTTAAAAAGGGGGTGTTTTTCTTTTTTTCTCTCATCTCTTTGGACTCCTGATAAATTATTCCGAATTTAGGAAGGCACATTGAGCATTTTTCTGTATTTAGGGGGGTCCCAAGGCAGGAAAAGCCCGCAAAAAGCCCGCGAAAGGGGGGTTCGTAAATGTTGGCAGTCCTCAGATAGGGGGTGCTTTCAAAAAGAGGGAACGAGCATACGCGTACCCTAAATAACACTGAATGGGGGGCTAAGAACTAATTTTTTTTTTTTTTTTTGAGGGGGAGGGGGGGGGGCTCAACGGGGGGGGGGGTGAACACTCCTTTTTTTTCCTCAACATCATTCTTCTTTCTCTATTTTTGTCTTTCCCTTTCCTTTTCCCTTCCCTTCCTTTTCTCTCTTTTAGGTTTGCTGGGGGGAGGAAGGCAAGGGCATCCCCCCCCCCATCCACGCATTGATTGCTTGATTAAACGCAACTGATCTCCCCTTCTTTTTACCCTTTTCTTCTCTTCTTCCTCTTTTTGTTCCCTATTAGCTCTCCCCTTTCCCTTCTCTTCTTTCTCTCTTTTTTTTTAGCCGGGCGGGGAGGGGGAGGGAAGAGGCAAGGGCCTTTTGCCCCCCCCCCTCGATGTACAACTTGTTGGCGGGAAAATTGCAACTGAACTGATATCCTCTTTTTTTCTTTTCTTCTTGTTTTCCTTCCCTTTATCTCCTCTTTTCATGTTTTCTTTCCCTTTCCTTCCTTCTCTCTTTTGTTTTTGATGAGGGGAGGGGAAGACAAGGCCCTC
This sequence comes from Strongylocentrotus droebachiensis, assembly GCA_035222895.1. Lineage (NCBI taxonomy): Eukaryota > Metazoa > Echinodermata > Echinoidea > Camarodonta > Strongylocentrotidae > Strongylocentrotus > Strongylocentrotus droebachiensis. The sequence goes on along the minus strand of JAVYIG010000799.1, from coordinate 393,687 downwards.
AGTCGGGCCTCTTTCTCGATCTTCTTCTTTTTTCCCCTTTTCTTTTCTTCTTCCTCTTCTCTCTTTCCCTTTCTCTCCTCTTTCCCTTTCCCTTTTTTTCCTTCTCTCTCTCTCTTTCTTTTTTTATAATTTTGTGGGGGGCCGGCCCGCTCGGCCCCCGCGCTTGCATGCATATCAAAATGGATAATTCGATGTGCGGAATAAATGCTTTAAGGGACACTTTTTTTTTTTTTTTTTTTTTGGTCTCGAAATTTGAAAATATGACATTTTGCCCGCCTTTTTTTTTTTAATAATTTAAAAAAAAAAAAAAAAAAATCCAAAGGGGGGGGGGGTTTAGGGGGGTTATGGGGGGGGGGGGTTTAACACACATAAAAATACCAAAGGGGGTTTAACCCCGTAACCCCCCCCCCCCCCCCCCTGTGTACGTGCCTGCTTGAAGCTCAAGTAATACCAATATTAAGAAGGAGCTGTACAACATAAAGAGTTTATCATTCACAATTTCATCACTTTAGACTCGATTTAAATAGCGACAACGATCATTGAATATCAGGGGCGGATCTAGGGGGTTTCCGGCGGATTAACCCCCCCCCCCCGCCCCTTGGCAAAAAGCTTGATCCGCCCCTGAATATTGTAGGGTCGCATATGCTTCCAATATGTTCATTTGAACCAAATTCATGACCTTATAATATTTGATTAAAAAGGCGGCAATCTGGTTGAGGAAAAAAATCATGCATGTGTTGAAAATTGTAATTATTTTAGTTGATAGCTGAATTGGATATTACTTGTCACAATGTTTTGGCCAGCAGTAACGGGTAAGGAAAGATCATGACGGCCGTTCGTGCATATTAATAATTTATTCTTGATATCAATAATTAGGCAAATAAGTGTTATATCTTAATTTCATTCATTAGCCTTATGTTATTAAGGCTAATTTGCCTGATGAATTATATTAAGAATAAATTATTTTGTTTTAAAAATGTACCACACACAATGAAAGAAATGATGAAGAAGCCATATAGACATAAATTTAAAAAAAAGGTAATGGTAATGGTAATTTGTTTGAAATGCTATGAATATTATTGAAAAGGATAGAGAAAACAGAGAAATATATAGATAAAGAAAGGTAAAAAGGAAATGATGGAAGAATAAATAGAAAGGTTAACATAATTATATGGCAAATGAGAGAGAGAGAGAGAGAGAGAGAACAAGAAAATCTTGAATTAACAACAAAACAAATGATAATTATAGTAGCACAAAACTGCGCAAAAGTATAACAAATTCACTTTCACAAAATTAATTTTGTATCAACAACAAAAATCTTTGACACACAATAATTAGTCTATGGAAGTGATTTAATTAAAATCACCCATTCCAAAAAAAAAATTAACCCCACGTTTACCGACCCCCCCCCCCCCCCAAAAAAAAGGTAAGGGTTGCACGTCCATATGCTGTCCATATAATTATATAGGCCTATTTTACAAATATTATTCAGGGCCTAAGAAAATCTATGCCAATCTTCAATTTCCCCGACGGCCGATTTCCCCGAGGAACAAATAACTGTAGTCGCCGAACTGGCTTAGACGGCCCACAAAACCGCCAGTTTTCGATTTTCCTTATGCTTTGACCATACTTGTTATGTACGCCTCACAGTTCTACATAAAAAATCAGGAATAAACAGTAGGTTCTAAAATACTTTTTCCCATCTGCAAAATATTTTCACTGCGTATATATATTCGAATAATATTCGAATATATAATGCCTATACAGTATAGGCCCATATGGAAAATTGTTTACTTAAAAATAAAAGCTGCATGTCCCAGTTTTGATTGTTCCGTGGACATATTCTGGTAACTTTCTTACTTTTTTATTTTCTGATTTCTTTCTTTTTTTGTCGGTCTACTGCAGGAGCTACCCACTTGAGAGCTATTGAGGAGGTTTCTTTCCCACCCTAATAATTCTTGTTAAATTATTAATTTCCTTCAAGGGGGCAGGGACGAATGATCTTTTTTGATTAGTTCAGTTCAGTTCAGTTCATTTTATTCAAAACCATACAAAGCATGATATAATCTGATACATAAAAAAGAGACTGGTAATAGTACATCAATCAACATATTCTAACTTGATTACATCATAAACTGAATGGTTTTAGGACCCCTTTAGAAGCTAAGCTTGTGAGCGGGGCCCTATAACAAAATACATACATTTACAGTAAAAAGAATGTTACGTATGATTATACAATGGATGAAAATACTAAGCTACAGAATATAGAACATACAAATACTCTCACACACACACACACAGACACCACACACGCACATCACCATACACAGCAAACACACTGACGAGTAGGTCCTTAGTGGTCACAAAGCATTTCAGAATGAGAAATTACTAAGATGCGAATAAAAACTATGTCAGTCTTTCAAGCAGGTACGTTTTAGATAAACTTCTAAACCTAGAAAGAGTTGTACTATTTTTTATATCATCAGGCAGACTGTTCCATTCTTTAATGCAAGAGATATGGAAAGAGGTCAGAGTGACATTTGTTCTTGCAAAAGGCTGTCGAATAAGACACCTTTGACGTGTATTATAATTATGAATTTGCGAGTTCTGACGGAATAAATCTTTTAACGTACATTCATGAGGCATAGACTTCAGATTAAACATAAACAATATGCAATTGAACGACACAAGTCCACTTAGTGGTAACGTTCTTAGTCGAAGGAACAATGGAGAACTTGGATGTCTATAATAAGAATTAGTAATAAGCCGTATTGCTTTCTTCTGCCATACTCTCAACTTATCAAGATATGACTTAAAGGTGTTTCCCCAAGCAACATTACAATATGTCAAATAAGGAAGAATAATACTATTATATAATGTTATCAGCACTCTTTCAGGTAAAATAAATTTTAATCTAAAAATGACACCTACACTACGGGACAACTTTGTGCATACAGCATCTAAATGATTTCTCCAAGATAAATGCTCATCCATGGTTAGCCCTAAGAACTGAACATTTTCACTAAGCGCAACATCATGGCCTCCAACATTAAGAAAAGTAATGCCATCTGGAAGCTTTTTACCCTTGGAGCGAAAAATAACACATTTGGTCTTTTGAACATTCAACAATAACTTATTACAACAATACCATGCATACAGTTTCTGAATCTCTTGATTCGCAATTAGTAATAAATCTTCAGCCTTCTTATCAGCCAACAGCAAGCTGGTATCATCAGCAAAAAGTGAGTATGAGAATAATGTTGATGAGTGTATTATATCATTTATATAGATCAGAAACAACAGGGGACCAAGAACAGAACCCTGAGGTACACCATATTTAATAGAAGCAAGTTGAGAATTAGTACCATTCACCACAACAAATTGTGTCCTGTCAAACAAATAGCTTTGGAACCAAGACAATGCTACACCACGTATTCCATAATGCTCAAGTTTCCTAAGGAGGATGCCATGGTCAATAGTATCAAACGCCTTAGATAGATCTAAGAATATCCCCAAACAATACTTGTCTCCATCAATAGCTTTTATGATATTACTTAATAAATTAAACACACCCATTTGTGTGGAGAAGTGCTTACGGAAACCACACTGCTGAGGAATCAAGATATTCTTTTTAGATAGAAACTCATTTAAGCGTTTATAAATTATTTTCTCAAGAATTTTAGAAAAGATTGGTAACAATGCATATTGGCCTGTAATTAATGACGTTTTTACGGTCAGATTTTTTATACACTGGTACTACTTTAGCTACCTTGAGTTTATCAGGAACAATTCCCTGAGATAAAGACATATTCATGATTTTACACAAGGGATCAATAAAAAGGTGAATGCACTCCTTTATAATTCTAGGTGAAATATCATCAGAACCACTAGATTTAGATGGTTTCAAAGACAACACAATATCGATGATCTCAGATTTTGAAGTTGGTTTTAGAAACATTGACGCATTATCATCACACTGAATCTTGAAAAGATTGTGGTACTTGAGGAATGTCTGCACTGATTTTCATGGGTAATCCAATGAAATATTTATTAAAACTTTCAGCCTTATCCTTGGCAGAAGAAAGAAGTACTCCATTAAAATCCATCTCTTGAGGGAGTGAATGCCTAGTTGACCGACCTAACAATTCATTGATATGAGACCAAGTTTTCCTAATATCACCTTTAACACTGTGGAACAAATCATTGTAATATTTTTGCTTGGCTATACGAAGAGTATTAACCAAGACATTCTTATAATCGATATATTTCTTTTTATTCACAGCTGTTGGTCTCTTGACATAACTACCATAAAGCTTATGTTTATGATTTATTGTTTTCAATAAACCACGAGTTACCCATGGCTTTTTACATTTACTTTTTATCGATACTTCAATTAATGGGAAACATAAATTATATAATTCCAGAAATATTTGTAGAAAATGTTCATATGACTCATTGACGCCTTCCAGTGAAGGCAGAGCCTGCCAATTAATTTCAGCTAAGTGTTGCTTGAACCTTGAATGAATTGACTGTGCATATCATAGCCATGCAGAACCCGAAAGGGTGTCATAATAGGGGTCAGAATTAGAGAGAGAAAAAGAGAAAGAGAGAAGAGGGTCAAGGGGACTCGATGTCATTCGCTAAGGAGTTATGCATGATGGTTGGCGGAGTTGAAAATGACCCTTATTTACTTTTAGGGAAAATTTTCCAGCAGAAAGCTGCCCGGCCGTTTTTTACCAAACATTTGTTCTAAATTTGGCTTTATATCGAGTTGGGGTTGGCCTAACAAAGTTACAAAACTTGATTGATTGATTGATTTTTATTCGACAAGCTTCCAACATACAACAATATACAATAATAACAGATCAAAAATAAGTCAGCTTGAACAGGATAACCCACGAAAGCTCGAGAGCTTATTTCCAGTGGGGTCCCTTACAGACATGTATACAATTAATAAATTAAAATAGTAATATTTACAGACAGATAAGAAAATTAAAAGAACTACTTATTAAAGATAATAATAACAACATTAAACTGATGATAGAAATGATATTAAGTACAAGAAGAAAAAGAAGAAGGAGAAGAAGAAAAAGAGGAGAAGGAAGAAGAGGAAAATAATGATGAATTTGTAGAATTTCTCTAACGTACGAAAACATAAGTATATACAACATGAAAAAGTATGAATCGACAGAAGAATAACAATTTCAATCATATAACATGTCATTCACTTCTCTTCTCTGACTGTCAAGTATTAGGTATTCCTTTAATTTCCTCTTAAAATGATCATAGTTTCCTATTTCTTTTACACCATTGGGAAGGGAATTCCAATGTTTTATGGCATTGTAATAAAACGAATTTCCAATACTACCTACTCTTTCTGGTAAGTTAAAGTTGAATCGTCTATTTCTTGTATTATAATCATGTACGTCAGCAACAAGATCGAAGTTGGATCGAATATAATGATTCGACCTAGTATGATATATTTTATGCACGTGATGCAATGCGAGTTGTTTTGATCTTTGGTCGAACTTGAGGCCTATCTCATTTATGCAAAATTTTCCTAAAAAAAGTCTTGCTCAAACACATTTGAAAATATATACTTTGTCTATTTTAGAAAGATCTAAATGGGGGTAGACCATAGTATGGGGTAGACAGTACAACAGTGGTATATGATGACGTCATGGCTGTATTTATACAGTACTCGACTCGGCTGTGCAAATCGTGTACGATACGTACAGTACGGTACCGATACGTGTATTGTATTCATATCCGCTGCGCAGCTTGGGAAACCCGTTATTTTTATTCAGTGCGTGATTGCAATTCGAAATGGCAATACGACATCGGCCATCTTGCTGAAAAGCAACAAAAACAACTTTAACAGAAAAGGTTGTCTCATCGTCTGCTGATCGACGCTGATTTTCGAATAAAGGATTTTACGCACAAAGATTTGCTGTGAAAAGGAGTATTTATTTGCATTTATAGTGGCAAAAACTGGAGTCGTTTGCTGGACATTCTATTTCTACTGGCAGGGGCCTCGGCCTGCACACAACTTGCAGCTTGTAGTACTTGTACGTAGGAAGTTGATTGGCCATACGCTACAATAGGAAACCTGTCCAGCGAGCAGCTTGCCGTTTTGATACATATTTTTCGTCGTGTTCTTCAGTCTTACTACATCATTTCAACTTGTAAGTTTACCTCAGTTTACTTTATATTCTGGTTTAACAATCATAGCATCATATGATGTTGGTATCATGTTATGATAATGATATGAGAGAGAGTGTAGAATGTGATTGCTGGCTTGTAAATGACGAATGGATGGATACGGAAGAATGAAAACTTATTCTCGATTTGTGACGTCACGTGTTGTATTGACTAGGAACGGCTCTGCTGCTCTTTGTGAAGTCGCATAATTGCACGGAATTGGAGGTACTATGTGAATGTTTCGATGACAATTAGAAATCTAGTTGAGTTGCTGCCAAATTTGGGACACTCGAAATTAGTGGAAAAATCTATCATAATTCAGTTTGGAACTGAACTTTTTGAAAAATACTGGGGTGCAAGACTGATGTGCAGGCTTTTTTTTTTGGAGGGGGAAATCTAAAAATTCATTTTTTCAATTTGTTTTCATTAAAAAAATAAATGTTCAAATAAAAGAAATGACAAAAGAAGCCACATAGACTACTAGCAAATATAATGAATTATGATCAGTAGGGGGCTGGACCGAGAACGAGGATCGTCGGCATAAATAAACCAAGGCAAGATATCCTGTTAACGCGGACAATGACCAATTTCGTCCTCAAAATAAGGATCATCCGTGCTCTGCGGGTGTAGGGTTCCCGATCCGCGCGTGGCAAGGAGAAAAACCGATTCCTCAATATAAAATACACCCAGTTCACCATCTACTTTTATCCTTCCTGAGGATTTATCGTTCAAAACGTAAAAGTCTCTGTGCAAAGTCATTGTGAAATGCATCAAAGGAACATCATTGGGAATCTGTTTTTTCGCATCGCCAACGCACGGATCGGAAAAAAGAAAGGATTATTGTATCCATTGTGTTGTGGGGTACTTTGGATTCAGCAGCGTTACGCCGCGTCATATTCTTGTGTGCGCTCTAATTGCCACATTCCTTGACGGATTTCTTTCAAATTTACACAGGGGGCAGCATCACCAAAATGTATAGGTGTGTAGATTATACCAAGATACACCTCCATATGTATCTTGGTATAATCTACACACCTATAAATTTTGGTGATGCTGCCCCCTGTGTTCCGTCTTCTATAGGGTAAAACCGTAAAAGGCCATATTTTTTGTGGATGGTTTGTGTGCGCTCTATAGGCCACATTTCTCAAGGGATTTCGTTCAAATTTTTGAGTGAAGGTGTATCTTGGTATAATCTACAAGCCTATAGATTTTGGTGATGCTGCCTCTAGTGGTCCGTCTTTTATAGGGTCAAAGGTCATATTTTGATAGGTGACTTGTGTGCACTCTACTCTAGTGTGCAGTCTAACTGCAACATTCCTTGACGGATTTCTTTCAAATTTTGTATGTAGGTTTGTCTTGGTGTAATCTACACACCTATAACTTTTGGTGATGCTGCCCCCAGTGTTCCGTCTTCTATAGGTTAAAAGGCCATATTTTTTGGGATGGTTAGTGTGTGCTCAATAGGCCACATTTTTCAAGGGATTTTGTTCAAATTTTGAACAAAGGTGTATCTTGGTATCTGTATCTGTTCTGATCCTGGTCCTGATCCTTAAGAGGGATATAAGATGACCAATAAGAATGTTATCGTTCGAGAGAGAGTGTTTATTGTTTCTAGAACATTTTGGAATTGAGTCCCATCACATTGCAGTTGTGGGGAGGGACTATGGTTATTTTACCCCCTTGGATGGCTTCCCAAAGTCTGGTATAATCTACAAGCCTATAGATTTTGGTGATGCTGCCTCTAGTGTTCCGTCTTTTTTAGGGTCAAATGTCATATTTTGATAGATTTTTTCGTGGCACTCTAGTTTGCGTTCAAACTGCATAATGCCTTAACGGATTTCTTTCAAATTTTGTATGGAGGTGTATCTTGGTATAATCTACACACCTTCAACTTTTGGTGATGCTGCCCCTAGTCTTCCATCTTCTATAGGGTCAAAAGGTCATCTTTTGATGTAGGTGGGTGTTTAGTGTGCGCTCTGCAGCTCATATTTCATGACGGATTTCTTTTTTCCAATTTTGTATAGAGAATTAGAATTGTATCTTGGTACAATCTACACTTTTGGGTGATACTGCCCTCATTGTTCCGTCTTTTATACATGTATGGTCAAAGGTGATATATATATATGTCTTTTATGCGCTCTAACTGCCACATTTCTTTCAAATGTTGTATGGAGGTGTGTCTTAGTACAATTTACACATCTTTAGTGTTTGTTGATGCTGCCACCTGTGTTCCGTCTGTTGTAGGGCTGTGATATTTAGGTGGCTGTCTTTTGTACACTCCCAGGCTTACAAGCGAATACTCGAAAATTCGAACGCCATGTTTTTTTATAATTTTTTTTTGCCACCACCATACCACTGGAGCAGTATCCCAAGTCCATCGCCAAAAACGCATGCAATTTTACTTCGAGTTGCAGTTGAAGGCGCCGATTTAATAACAATAATAACGGTAAACAATGCTGTTTTAAAAACCAAAGATGGCAGAATAATCCATTTGAACAAGTCCAAACAGAAATCTGGACATTTGGTCCCAGTTTCTGAGTGGTGAGTTTGACGGTGCTTGTGTTGGGAAACATTTTTACCGACGACACCATGCCAGTGGCCGCCGCTCTCCCTGGCTAGGGTAACCGTCAGCCTGGGATTTTTTTTTTTTTTTTTGCGGCCGAATATTCGAGTATGAGAAATCGTACTCGAGTAGTTGTCATCCATGCAGGTACTCGAGCATTCGACTACTCGTCGCAGCCCTACTCGCCCATATTGTTTTGGTGCATGATGCTGCTCCTAGTCTTGACAATAGTCTGAGCCACTAGTCGCGATCTCTACGTCATCCTTTTGATTCAGGGAGGGGAGAGAGGATCTTTGTTCCTCCGAAGAACATAAGGATAAGGATGACACAACATCGCTGCCACTGCCCGGGGATACATTCGCATTGCGCGGCAATACAGATTGCGATATTTCTAGTTATTTTTTAAGGACGCGTCTGTCCGCTAAGGCTGTGCATAACGTACATGCGAATACTTGACGCCATGTTTTTTTTTTTTTGTTTTTTTGCCAACACTATACTACAGAAGAAGTATCCCAGGTCCGTCTCCAAAAACTCACACAATTTTACTGGGAGTTGCAGTTGAAGGCGCAGATTTAATAATAATAGTAAACAATGCTGTTTTTAAAACCAAAGATGACATACTAATCCATTTTCTGTTCAAATAATATTCCGGCTCGTTCATTTAAAAATAAAATCCAGGACATTTTCAAATAAATGAAAATGTTTATTTTTACTAAGGCCATGTAAAATTGATTACATGTTGATCGTCCGGATTTTTTGAAAAAGAGGAGGAGGGTGTACCATGTTATTTGATATTTTTCCCAAGATGGCTGCCGCGTGTACAAATAGTATATAATTGAATATGTACATCAACCAACGTTGCTGTAGTATGCAAGTCGTTGCATGCGCATGCATGCTGTCGATGTCTGAAATCGTGAGGTATCTGCGATGCGATGATCAGTCGACTCGATCGACTCATCTCTAGCTAGCTCCTCGACTCAAGCGTATACCGGTACATGCGATATATGCATGCGCAGCGCATGCATCATCGCATCATTTTTTAGCGCAGCTTCACTTCAGCATATCGCCGATCATATAGCATATGGGTCATTCCATCGGGTTGGGTCTTTTCAGCATTTTCATGTGTTTGAATGTTTAGAAGCTATTTTCTCAAATTTAAATGTATTTTTAGAAAATTAAAAGTATATTTTATTTAAGAGTAATGTATGACAGAATAAATAAACATGAAAACAGAAACTTGTTCATCATATTTTTTTTTTGGTGAGAGTTTAACTACCGATGTCTCAGCGATTTTAAGGGTGAAAGTTGTGACATGAAAACAAGTCATTTTCATGAACTCATTTCTGGAAAAAAATTCATCATAATGCAATGTTTCCTACTTAAAACATGTCACCTTTAATACCCCTACTATGTCTGAGAAGCTCAGGTGAAATGTGCAAAAAATCGGCAAGTTATCCCATATTGAAAAAACACAATACCGACGTTACCAACAATGTCCTAAGCACTTTTTTCGTAACGGCGGTAATCTAACATTTTACACAAATTTAGCAGGATATTTTCTCAGAAACTTTCATCTTATTAGGAAGGTACAACCCCTGATGAACATATGTTAAAAGAATGATGATTAAATCGGTCGGTAAATACAAGAAAATAATTAATTTACCACAACAATCCCCCGCGATGTCCTTCATAATTTGGTAACGTCGGTGTGAAATTACGGTGTTTGAGATCAAACCAACCCGCTAGCTTCAGTTTTTGGTGTTAAAATGACCTGCTAGTTATTCACGAACGCGCACACATGTTTTTTGATGTTGTGCGACGACCTACCCCTGAGCTGCAACCACAAACGTGACAATGTCCATATAACGTCGGGCAGCCATTTTCGCCCGTCAGCGCCCAAATTGGTACGTAATATGTATTTTAAGTTATTTTTATAGCCCGAATTATTATCATAGACAATGAAATTCCATTTTGTTTAAATGTAATTCCGTTTTAAATTGTGTTATTTATAGCTTAAAACGGTTTCAAAACCATCACGTGTGAGTGAATATTTTACTGTTGTCCCACATACTGATATATGTGTTATAACGAAACATGCAAAATCGTTGCCGGACTTTTCCCCTTAAAAAGCTAATTTCTTAGACAGAAATTGAATTTTGTTATAAGAATCCCGTAAATAAAGATATAACTGATGTTCCTATACCTCAGAATTTTTCTCACAACTGTTAAATTAATTAATATTAATTATATGATGCCATTAATTGTCATTGAAAAATGATGGCTAAGCCTAAGGAAAAACACAAGTTATTTAAAATTGTTAGGAAGTTCAATCTAAGGCCCGACATATCCAACTTTTGGGCAAAAAAGGGGGTTGGAGTCGAGATAGAGAAAAATGGAGAGAGCTAAAGGGGAGAGGGCATGCGACCCCTCCCCCCGATTCAATTCGAATTGGATACATAATGATTTTTTATTTTTTTTATTTTTTTTTAAATAATTTTTTTTAAATATTTTTTTAAAAAATAAAATCATTATTGATGTTTGCCATGTGGCTCCCACTCCCCCCTCCTACAAAGGTTAAAGGGAGGTTAAAGGGTTTTCACCACCTACCCTCCCCTCCAAAAAATAAGATATAAAACAATAATGATAAATAACAACAAACAAAAAAAATTAAGAAATTAATAATTTAACACAAATATTGAACTTAAAAGAATAATAAATAATAATAAATGAAAACCAAATACCTACTTCTATTTGGGCATGCAAAACTAGCCAAACGTGAGGATGATGCCTCCCTATCCATCTTGCAATCCTCTGTGTAGTTGTTCCATCCTTGTTACAATGTACAAGTACTCATAATTATCAACCAGAACACACATTTTGAAATGAAAAGTCACAGAAGCAATTTACAGTTTTGTTTTATTTTTATCTCATTTAATATTGTTTACTCATTTGTTTTTATTTATTTCTTTTCATGCATATTTATTAGATTGCTGCCTGAGGATTCAGCTCCGGCAGAGAGATCGATCAAGAGAGCAGGCAAAATGACAAGTCATCAAAATATTCCTGGAAACGAAGATCTTTCCAATCTAATCACTATTTTGAAGAAGTATAAAGTTAATCATTAATATCAACCAATACACCTATTGTATGAATATTTTGTTTTTTTATTTACTGGTCAATGGAAGAAAGATATTTCAGATGACATTTGATATAGATTGTCATGTTTAAATGAGTATAAGAGGTCAGTAACTCTAATATCATACGGATGTTACTCGGACATGATGTCCATGTAACATTGGTATTTCGAGGTGTTGAGGTGAATATAGACCATAAATCTTGCAGCTTTCCTTTCATTTGTGTCATCATCTCATTTAATATGTTTCATGCATCAATTAATTGGCACATTTCTTAGAATGCAGCCAAGATTTTCTATGCAAGAGAAAAGATAACCCTTTAGAAGAAAAACATGATCTGAAAATTGCTAGTTCCTCATTTGTTTCATGTTTATAAGTTGATATAATGTTGCTGTGTTCAAGTTTTGAGTATTCTAAACTATTGCTCCCATCATCTTAATGTTTTCCACACCAAAAAAAAGTGGAGTACAGACTGTAACAAAGTTTCAGGTCAGAAAATAAATGAGCAAGTAAAAAAAGATGTCCTTGTAACGTTGGTATTTTGTTGTGTCTGTTTTTTCATTTTAAATGTAAGTGTGCAAAGGAATACACACAATTCCAATGGAATCTATTGTAGGATTGGTGTTAGAAACAGGATATAACAATAAACAAATTATTCACCAACTCTGAATTTTGAACCTTCATGTCACAATTTATGACCCAACCCGATGGAATGACCCATATACCACTCTACATTTCAATACAATTTTTTCTAGAGTCTTAGTATGTTTGTACAAGAATATTTGAACAGCGTATTTGAAGAAAAGGTGGAAAAGATGCATATGGTAAGTATTCTGTGTTGTTTTCTGAATAAAAAGAAAATATATCAAATATCAAATATAAGGCCAAATAAAAAACAAAACATGTTTAGCGTTCTGTTTTTTCGAAAAATAGGAAGGAGGGGGCCCTTTTTATTTTTTATTTCAAAATGGCCGCTCAAAATGGCCGCTCGGTACATTTTCCCTGACAGTCGAGGCCATTTTTTTTCAAGATGGCCGCCGACAATTTTTTTTTTTTTAAATCAGAAATAGAGCCATTTTAGCAGTGTTTTTCATGTTTTTTTTCTTTCAAAAAAAAATAAATAAAAAAAAAAAAAAAATAACAAATAACAAATAACAAAAAATAGGAGGCGGCCCCCAAAAATTTTACATGGCCTAAACACCGTATCACTCTTTGTTTATGTCATTTTGAAGAAAAAAAATTAAACCAGCATAAATTTAAGTTCAGTGACCACTGGCACAGTAAAACGGACAATTCATAAAAAAATTAAGTTTTTTGACCTGATAGTGTGTGGCAAATTCATGTGATGTGTATGTGAAAGTATGTTATGTTGAGGTGGAGGCTGAGCTGGGATGAAGTCGGCAGAGACTAGTTTTATCTCCAAATTACTTCCTGACAAGCGTATAGTAATTTAATGCAACTAGCAAACATACATAAACTAATTTATTCTCTGAAGATGCATGTAGTTATTGGCATCCATCCTCTCTTATTTTTCTCATGTTGCCTGTCCCCTGTCTCTCTGCCTTAATTTTTTAACTTTCTTTTACAAAAAGTTTTAGCCCAGATTTTAAAAAAAAAGACAAGTGGGTGAAATGTTGATAGTCTTTTAACTTTAAAGATGAAAAGAGAAAAAAAAGTTATCTTCATCATCATTCTTCCTTCCTTCTCTCCTATTTTCTTTTTTCTATTCTACACATGTATTTATTCATCTTCCAAAATTTAAAAAAACCCCCCCCCCCCCCCCCCCCCCTCCCCCCTCAAATCTTGCCTTTAGACAATTTGATCTACCGGAAATAACAGAATTATTTACTGTTTTCATATGTTTCCTTGTCATTAATTTTGTCTCTTGATCCCTCCCTAAAATTCATTCACATCACTTTCGCTCATTCTCAGTTCCAAAGCATACATTGTCATGTCGTAGAAATTATTAAAAAAAACACACAGACATTCCCTATCAAAGATGAATGCATACCAGACAGCTTGCGCCTATCTGGGTGTGACATTACACTGGGGTTTCTCTAAGCAGGCTGGGCAGCCTTTGTTTTCGGCTACCAGCACATTCCAAAATGTACATGTTTGCAAAACTCTGTCGCATGTATAGCATGTGCCCTCCATGTGATGCTTGTTTTCAATTGATCGACAAACGGACCAATCATAGCAGAGCATGTGGCAGTGGAAAAAAAAAATTATTTTGGGGGCTCCTTATCCAATTTTGGGGAAATTTTCGGGTCCTCTTTTTACATTTCGAGGTATACTTTTTTTAAGGGCTACTATTTCATTAATTCATAAAAAGAAACCGTTTGTTGAGTTCATTTAGTAGGCTTACTGGCTTATTCATATCTTTGATTAAGGTTTCTGGCTTTCTGCTTCATTTTTACTCATTAAAAAAGAAAGCATTTATCTAGTTAAATAACAAAGTTTTAGTGCATTGATTAGATGCAAGAACTGTATCAAATATCATAGTATGACTATATCTAATTGTCCACTGGTATGTACAATTTGTTTTTAAACGACTCTGATTTTCTTGCGAAAACTTTACTAACTTTGAAAAATGATTTGAAAGATGAAATTCAGTTTACAACTACTGTACATGTATACATGTAGTACATGTACATGGCCAGAATAATCACAATCTTAAGTTTAAATTTCATACCTCTATTCACCAAACTATATTGAAATGGCTACAATATGATCATCATAAATTCATAATAATGTGAATTACTTGGATGTATTTAATGAGGATCTGAGATTACAGTGGCTAACTTCAGGCGCGCGCACCCTACAACGGTATTGTAGGGTATTGAGCAGCGGTTTGCCCTTGAACCTGTGAAAAATTGTATGATAATGTCTTGGTTTTTAGGAAAAATGTTTCAGAAAGAAAATTGAAACGAAACAGGTAAAAAAGATAACGACTTATAAATCATGCCCGTTTATTGGCTTAATTTCCTGGCCAACAGCCAAATTTTTTTATCTCAAGAGTCTGCTTTGAAAGTTTACAAAAAGTCATGTCTTGTGTATTTACCATGCATTATAATATGCGCGTGTGTGTAGCAGCTAGCTAGCTACTTTGTGGCGCAGCTAGCTGTGTCTTGCATGTGACGTCACAAATCATTACGCTCTACGGAGGACCGCTGAAGGTAGAAGATATGGATCTCAAAATTAATATTTTTGAGAGATGATTACTACGGGCTTTAAACATGTTTTGAAGAGGGAGTTGTTATATTTGATCAGTAAGGCTCCCCCTTCGCAATGATATAAATTTGGATAATTCAAAATACTTTTTATTCTTCGGGTGACTCCTTTTATTTTACAACATTTCTAAAAGCTTTTTAACAAGCTTTAAAGTTTAAACAAGTGCATTACCAGTATGTATTGCTGTTTTATCTGTGTTCTATTTGTATCAAATTAATTACATGTACATGTAGCTCATCTCGTTTTCTCTTCTGTTTCATGTTCATTTAGGACCTCATCAGGAAGTAAGCAGATCTGAGACAACAGGAGCAACCATGTCCTCTGTGCACTACAAGTTTAAGAGTAGCATCGACTACGACACAGTGACCTTCGATGGCCTCCATATTTCCTTGGGTGATCTTAAAAAGGCAATCATGGAACAAAAGAAAATTGGCAGAGTGGAGTTTGACCTTCAAGTGACTAATGCACAATCTTCGGAAGGTAGGTTTCATATTAATTGAGCAGCAATGAATATTATACAATTATGAAAAATTCACAATAGAGTCTGAAAGTTACATTTAGCATTACTGCAGAGCCCATGTCATTCCATCATTATTCGGGTATTCGTTCTTTTATATTGGGGATATTTGTGGAGTATTTTTCAATTCAAAGTTATGCTCTTGTAAGAGTGTCTTTGCAAATCTTCACACTGTATAATAATTTCAAATGTACACCAACGTCCAGTTTATAAGAAAAAGAATTTGTTGCCTCTTGAGGAGAATACTTCCACCTGCAGATAACTGCATTTTAAATGAATACTGGTTACGTAACTTTCATGAGCACGATATCAGTATTTGTCTCAATTGGTTTTACGATTTGGGAACAAATTACATACCTTTATCTGCCCATGCGCAGATAGTATTTACCAACTGGCTTACTGGATGTCCTTAACTTAATTTTTTTTAAAGAAGGAGTCCAGTCCCATAGAATGTTACTGTAGAGAATAAGTTGTTTGCAGTCTGTTGTCTTTTTATTCATTCTGACTGTCAAAGTCTTGTGCAAGGTGACAAAAGGGGATTTAAAACTCTATAGAAACTTCTGTGAGAGGATAATCAGATTGTCCTCAAACTTGGCACACTATTAAGTGCATCCTTTTCTTTATTTCTTCAAGGTTTCAAGTTAATATCAGGGTTTAAATTAATCGAGGGCCATGGCCTTGGATGCCCCTTTGATTGGCCTCAATGCCCATCTCATTGGCCTTGGAGATTTTGTGTGCCCTTTCCAATTCTTCCTATTTGTGCTGTAATATAGGAGTGTGCCCTACAGAAAAGTGGCCTTGCCCTACAAATATTGAAATTTAAGGCCTGTAATATTACTGTAATGTTTATCTTATATCTTCTCGTCAAATACTTCGGTCATTGTCAATAATGAGCCCATAAACTCGGAATATGGCTTTTAAAGGTAGGGATTATTTTCTGAAACTCTTCCATTGTTCATATTGCTCAATATTTTCTCTTTCTCGTAATTTTCTGATATCTAGAATACAAGGGAGAAGGAGATCTCATTCCCAAGAATGCATCAGTACAAGTCCGCAGAGTCCCACTTGGTGGAGTTGGAGCAAACCTGGTTGCGTAAGTACATTAACATTTATATCATTTCAACTTTCAAACATGTGGCATTGAACAAAACAGTCATGATTTGTTTACACTTATGTGGGTGATTTTGTGAGATTCCAAGCTTTCATTATGCTTCTTTAGTTGATAAAAGCTGAAAGTTTATATCAGCTAAATGGATTGGTTTTTGGATTCCTTGAATAGATTCTGTATATCCATGCCAGATAAATGACTCATAAAGTGTATATTGAAAACAGAAAGGGGGTGCCAATTCTTGGCCTTGGCTAACATTAGATTATTATTTTATTGTTGATAAAGTTGAAACAATTACTCTCTTTTTATGATTTGATAAATAAGCCACCATTTCTACCATATTGTCTCGTTCAATGCAGGGCGCCTACCAAAATGGAAGGAACATCTGCAAAAGCTGTACGTAATCCGACCTGGTGGTATCTTTCCCATTTCCATTTTCACTTTTAAAGAAATTGCAAGTATTGAATGTAAAACATTCGGTCAGGTGAGGTGCACATTATGTCATGTTTAGCAGAAGTCCCCTTATCTTTCCTTTTTTTTCCTTCATATTTGAACGAGTCATAAATTTTGATATGAAGTCGATGTGAAATTCTACGAGCTATATTCCAAATGTTTCTGTGTATGATAGCGGTGTCATATTTTTGTACTTGATTTGGAAGATGAACATTGTCGCACAATAGTTACATAAGTGGGTGTGGAATAGTATCTCTGGAGATCATTTCAAGGTCAATATGAAAATCGCATGTTAACATGCATAGTTTTTTAAATCGGTTAATGTTTTGTCAGATTATTATATTTTTATCATATAATATCTTGCATTATTATATGAAATACATATGTTAGGAATGGTGTGGATGATATTGACATGTGGCAAATCAACCAACACCCCCTCTTTTTCTTTAGGGGGGGGGGGTGGGGGGGCTAGGGGCGGCATTGGCATGCCCAAAGTGCTAATACTTGTTCTCAAGACAAAGATGAAAACAAATTAACAAGACATCTATTGACCTCGTACATTACTAATGATTTTTCCTTGGAATTTTTAAAGATCATAAAAAGATGTGTATTGGATTTATTTATCAATTATTATTATTTGTTGTTGTTTGTTTGTAGTTTTGTTTCATGTGTATTAAATGCACCTGATCAGTTAACTGAACTGAACCTCTTGCTGTTTTAAGCAAGTCTAGTCCAGTCTTTTCTTATATCAAGTTTTGGATGGAAAGTTTCACTGTTCTAAGTGAATATTTCGCAAAAATATATGATAAAAACTATTCAAGTCATGAATTTTCACTATGTATCACTGTTTTAAGTGAAAGCTATAGTAAATACGAGTATTCCTCAGGTCATTTTCTTTTGTAAGGTTAAACTACAACTTTCACTGTTACCTTCACATCAAATCGTTGTTCTCATTTGAGCTTGTAACATGATCATTTTCAATATACAGTATGTGATAAACATTTATTTTATTGATCTCCAATATGAATCAATAAAATACAAAACTTGTGTTGTGTTTTCATTCAACCTGATATTACTTTTGGTATAATGGTCATCGATAATCGGTTCATTACTTCATTCGTCATGAAATGGTGTGGTTGAATATTCAAACATACATGTACGTGTATACTGGTTGGGGGGGGGGGGTGGAAAATCCACCTTCATTGCTTGGAGCATTTGCCATATTTTCTTTAGAGATGGTCATCAAGGTTAAGTTATTTAGAAGAATTATTATGTTTTGCCTTAATTTTTACATCATTTTTTTGTGGAAGAAGAGGGAGAGGGTGGGTGAGATTAAGATTATTACTTCACTAGTAAGAAACAATGTAGTTGAGAGAATGTAAAGTACAAAACCAAGTTATTTAAACAATGAACACAATGAATTTGAAAACCATGTTATTTCTGCATTGAATGTGCATCTACGGGACATTTTCAATCATTTTGTTTCTTTGTTAATTTTTTCAAATTGGTAATTTATTATGTATGAAATGCATTTTAAAAATGCAGTAATTGTGCCAGCCCTGGAGTTGGTCATTTTTTTGTGATTATATTTTAGAGCCACATTGCCTTGTGCAAATTTGTTTTCTTGTCATAAAACTGATAATATTGAAACATTAGAAAAAGGGTATCCATACGATTGTTGGTGTGAAAGCCTCAAGAAGGGGAAAAATACTTCTCAATTTTTCTTTTTCATTAAGGCAGGGGTATTATTGGATTTAATAAAAAAAAATATCTATATTTTTCTAAGGAATTTACTTTTTGAATACTGTTGATTGTGATGTTACTTCCTTGTGTGTACTTCTTTTGCCACACTGAACCTTTGATTCTGTATGCAGTTTTATGATCTTCCACAACTTGATCATCCTGAATGCTTCAAATGGTATTATTGTGCAATCTTGTGAACTTTGATTAAGTATATATGGTAGAATTATTTAAACGTCTGAAAACCGATTTATGTAACAAAGAGCAGATGCAGAACTTCTTTGACCCGTGGATATCGCATGTTCTAAGCCGTGGATCAACAAGGAGAATTCTAAGAAAATAAATTTATAAAAGGAATGAACGCCCGTGAAGCGATGAGCCGTGCGTAAATGGAGAATGTTTGAAGAAGCACAATGCGATTGGAACCTGAACGACATCGTTATTTTACTGTTGATCATGATGCATCATATACTAAACATTATGTACCTTTATCTTGTGTTTAATCTTTAACTTTTCTCTTTATCTCGCACACCTCATTTGTTCGTAATCAATCCTAAATGCCAGTACGTCATGGCATGAAATAAATGTAGTATGTTGACATCGTATATTTTCATTATGCAGCATGAAATTACTACTTGTCATGTAATTATGTAATTAGTGATGAAAGAAACTAGATGAGAATAGAAGATTTGATGTAAAAACCTCTTGAGACACAATTGCAAGGAAAGGTCTTTAAATATTCTATTGATCAAAGATGCTTTCTTTCTTCATGGTATTTTTCATTTGGGCATGGGATAATTCCTGCCCCTAATAATTAGATTGAAATTAACACTAATAATACAATTAAACTATAAGCTATAAGGAAATAAATAAACCAATTGTTGTAATAAGCTATTAATAGAAAAAAATAGATGGGATGTGAGTGAAGAATTATTTTCATGCATATTTTGTTAGCTTCATAGCAATGTTAATGGTTGACATGAAATGTACACGATTCATATATTTATGCATGTGTACATGTACAAATGTATGCCATCTATTTTCAATTTATTCTGTTGGCACTACATTTCTGAGATCTTCATTCAATTTGGCTTACATTAAAATGATTCATGAACAAAGTAATTGTGGAAGAAGTTTGATTCAATACATGATTAGTTTTACATTGATTTTTTTCATGAAAACTTATTGACAATAAAATGGGAAATTTATTTGTAGGCGATGTTATGTTCAAGTTTCAAACCTTGTTCTCATTTCCCCCCCTTTCTTATGGACTTTGTTCATTGACAGTAAAGATGATGTCAATGGCGGGATGACTTAAAAAGCTGTTCATAAATGCAATCTTTCAGAAAATATGATGACCTGCAAATGTATTTATGAGGCTAGTTCTTGTTTGTTTGGTTTAAAACAAAAATTGCAACATGCACATTTTTATTTCAAGATTAACATCAATGTACGTGTATGCACAACCCTTCCCAAAATAATATCATAAATTCGAACTTGATAATAGCAGAAAGTAAAATAGTATTCTACTACATAACTTACAGATTGCTCTTCGAAAATGTGATGTTTTATTTTGCTTTGAAACTCATTGAGGGAAGGGGGTGGGTGTGTAATTATGTAATGAGATTTTACGCTATGCAGTAATTTTCCAGGATGTTTGCATACTGAACTTTTGTTTCGTGAGATGTAGCCAAATCATTGCGTAAACTCTCATGTACTTATTAGATTTTACTCTTCACATGTTTATGGTTTTCAATCATTGCATATCATTAATTTTGATGAAAATGACTTATTACAGATATTGATATCATTAAAGTTTGAACCTTTATAAAAAGTTGTTTTACATGTACCTTTGTGCTGTAAATCATCAATAATTTCTATTCAAAGCATTGATACTATTTTATGGATGCGCTAATCAATCAGGATCACTATTTTCAGTGGTCACTTGTACATGTAAATGTTTTGTAATTACCTGTACATGTACTTGCTCAACTCTTTAATATTATCACCATTGAACCTATATTTTCATCTTTTGCTGCATTTACATTCATAATAATAATGATGCACTATGCAATTTTCCTAGTGTATTTTCTCCCCCAAATATCTTGATCTAAATAACTATACGGATGATAAAGTGACTGCATTTGACATTACATGCATTATTCCGTGTATTTGTGTTGTCTTTTAATTAATTTACACTTGTAATAAATAATCATTGAAAACAATGCTACTTGAAGACCATTTTTGTTAAGTTTTGCGCAGGCAGGCAGAGCTAGTTGACATGCCTTGCTAGAAGTATTCTGTCCCAAGACTCGCAAGTACTTCTATAGGCTCATGAAGGGTTCATGGCAACATCAGTTATACAAAAACCTCTGCCATTTCTGTTTTCTTTCCCCATAATATAGCTATTTATGAAACTATGCCCATCATTTTCTGAATTCGTTGAACATAAATGAACGTCTGTGTGTATGTGTGTTGGTTGTCTGTGAATTTAACATGCTTTCATTAGGGTTCCTGTGCCATTAGGAAATTTGTAGAATAATACCAGTGTCCAATCCACGCATCTTAAAAGGTGATTAATTTTTGTCCATCATTGAAAAGGGTATCCAAGCCTTTTGAAAAACTAACCTATTGAGTGCTGTTGGTATCTCTTTTCCATCCATTGCAAAAAAGCACTCTGTTTTTATGTAATCCAGCTTGTGTCAACTTTAAATCGGTTGTGAATTTCCCTTCAAGTTTTTGAATTATCCTCAAAAGACAGTTGTTCGTTCTAGCCCTGGATCTAATCAAGATTCAGAGATATGTAGGTACAACATGTTTTTATTGAGCAGATTTTATTAGCACAATGGTAAAAAACAGCTTGCGCAACTTGCCGTTTTAAGCGACAGAGAAAGAACATTACAACAGATTTTTTTTTTTCCCCCATTTTCTGCTTTAGAAACTTCTTTAGTTAATGAGAAATTGTACCTCTACTTGGAATAGACCTTTACCAGAAACGACCAAGAATGAGTTCTGCAAAGGCATCCCAAAAGATATGAGCTGGTGATAACCAAATTTGGAAGAAATCATGGTTATAAGATATGGAAACAAACAATTTTAAAATTGAAATCTTCCTGGCTACCAGTCCAAATTTTGGTGATATTTTCTAAAAAATCAGATTGGCAAATTATAAGATAGTAATATATTGGCAAAGACTTTTAAAGCCAAGAACAAATGAAAGTTGTGTCCTTAACACTCACCAAACCTCTCTTTCAACACTCATTTCTCCATACACCAATTTACACAACACATATGTCATTGAAGACAAAAATAATTTTTAAAATGCACCAATATATACATGGTATTTAGCCCGTCGGTATCGGCTCGGAGCGAAAGTCAAGTTTTATTTGTAATGTCCTTTACATGCTCTTTGATTCTGTATTTGGGTGGTGATTCGTTCTGACATGTATACAACGAACAAACGCCCACTTACACGAAAGGGTGTACATGATTATAACATTACCTTTAAAGGAAGAGATTTCATCTATGCTGGGGAAAAACAGAGATAAAAACTGATAAGAAAAAAGGGGCTCTGGAAAACCTAATGACAAAAATGCTGGTCCAATGACAACATGCACTTGTTTAACCCAACTTGACAATTTTAATGTCAAGTGCTGCTTTCCATACCCTTTTTGTTTAATTTGTCATGCTCTATCGTATTGCAATCCCAAAACACCTGTAACACACATGTCCTGTAGGGTAATCAAAATTGTGAAACAAACAAACAATATTTCTAGCTTTACGATGTATCGCATTGTGTCCTTTACACTCAAATGAACCTCTCTTTCAACACTCTTTTTCTCTGTACACCATTATACACAACACATATTTTATTAAAGAAGCAAAAAAATACACCAATAAACATGGGATATAGCCTGTCAGTATCAGCTAGAGTAATTAAAGAACGGGAGAAATGCTTTGTTAGGTTTTCAGGGTTGCCTGAAATATTTAAATTGATCCTTTGCAACTGATCAAAGCTTTAGCACCTTTGTGACCTTGAGCTTGTTTTTCTGTAGAATCTTCAACATAACCATCTTTAATAATAAGCTCACATTCATAATGCACCTAATACTTTGTTTCTAGGCGCAGCACATATTATTACCTCGGCCATCGGATTCAGGCTTACCCGCAACACAATGTATGCACATTTTCCACTCCCTGGGGAGCATTCCAGCCAGTCGCCATTTTACAAGCGCCAGTTGTTAATCCAACCATATTAACTTTTGCATCCTACCGGCTACCCATTTAACACCAAATGTAGATCAATGTCTTGCCAAAGGACATTGGTGCCGCAGCAGGACTTGAACAGCGGACCTTGTGATCCACAGTCCGGTGACATGTCCACTCCACCACAACAACGCGTAGCAGTGTCAGCTTTTCCATCTGCCATAATTTTTCCATAATCTGTCATTGGTGGAAGCTCTGGCAGCCATAGAGGCCCCGCTGCCCTCAGTGAATGAAAATCAAGATTAACATATGGCCCACAAACTTCCCGTAACAAACCTACTACTCTCCCTCTAGCGGTGGTGTAATTAAGTGGCTTATTTTTATGAATGAGGGAGCTTTTTCCCTTCGATCGAAAAGCTGGCTTGAAAAAAAAAGATCTGATTGGCTTGGTTCAAATACCTGTATAATTTCGGCCAAAATGAGCCGATTTCCATATTGGAACAATGAGTGTGTCGTTAGCTCTCTCTAACACCAATTTATCCAACACCCTACAAATATCCTTGGGAGGGGGCTAACCAATTTGTGCCAAATGTCCACCTCTGACAAAATGCGTTACCGGTAATTCCACTTTGGACATAATTCATTTGAATTGAACTTGTAGCACTTTGTGTTGTACTGACGCAAACCAATCCAAATAGTACTGACCCCATTTTGCGTCAAACCGTCTAATTCTTCTGATGATTCTTAGTCAATATTCACTTCAAAATGCTGATTATATTCAGAGGTTACATTTTGAGGGGCCTGCTAATGGGCCACCCTGCCTATAAATAATGTACCAACCTCAATTTTTCATCATATCGTATTGCGTAATGCAGGTGAGACAGCCGAGAGCGTATCCCTTGTTTGGTATATAGCGACAACATTTTGGTTGTCTGCGTGCAACTGCACTTCTTTGCCATTAATTCAACTCATTTTTGAAGAGACTGCAGTGCTCTACTCGGCATGCACGATCTGAAAAAAATTGACATAGCGCAAACGTGGCGTCCATGTTTGCTAACAAACTACAGTCATGATACACCAAGTGCGTAAACATTATTGTAAAAAAAATCCTTGATTATCGAAAACATTCGACCTCAAAATGCCGAGAATTTTGGACCGAAATGAAGAACACATCATACAGAATTTGGACAAAGATGTTAAAGATAAATGGAAGTGGTCTTGGTAAGATAAAGATGTAGAAATTACACTTCCAGGCAGTACAGAGAAAGTGAAATGTAACGTTGGCGAATTCGCTAGAAAGTTGGATGTACCAGGATAGTCTACGGTATGTGCAAACTTTGTAGTTTAAAAGGTAACTCCCCAAGTGCAAAATTACATTGAATTTTTTTTGAAAATGCTTGTTTTAAGTATCGGTACCTAAATTGCCAAAAAAAAATCTTAAAGTTGATACTCTAAGACAATCCCAAATACTGAGATAATTACATAAATAGAAAGCTTTTAACCCCCATAATAACACCAAATGGTGTCCACCCGACAAAACAAGTTTAGAATAATGAATTTATTCGAGTAAACTCTACCAAAATATTATTATTGTTAAGGAGTATATTTGATGGATTTTCTGTTTTCATTTGAATGAAGAATAACGAAGCAACATTTTCCAGTCGCTGATTTCTTTTTATATCCTCATATTCACCTATTTGGTAGAGATTTAAGACGAGTTTACTGCTTAGGAATTAAAGTTAAATCGTGCACTTATGAATAGGCGGATGCATTATATTGTCATCAGATGTACATGAGCAGTTTTGTAAAACGAATAGGTCTAGAACTATGATAGTACTTATCATAGATGTGTGTGACTGCCTCAAAAAAGGATACAGTACCAGTTAAACATTTTATGTTGTAAAATATCAAACCTAAACGAGATCATGCAAGCGCGCTTCCTCTATGATATTTTGGCGAGTGATGCGGCTCTTGCATGAACGTTCGTGGAGCGAGCAGAATCGGGAGGTAAGACCAAGCCGCTGCTCTAGGCGCTGCTTGCTTGTGATGGAACGTACGTGCGCTAGTTATATGTTTATCGGCAATTGCAAGAGAATGAAAGCGACGTTGCCAGCTAAGAAAAACAACTAACAAAGACTTGCTCCTGACTACCGGTGTCAGAATTGGTAGATGAAGGATCTTCAGGGCCAAGGAAGGCGAAAGACATATGGGAAAAAGGAAGAAGAAACCATCGGGAGATCGCTGTAGTGTATGGTAATGAACTGTGCATGGGTAGACAGGCTACTGTTCACTCCGTGCCTGGGCCGATTTCAACACCAAAACAAAAATTACATGGTGAAAATATCGACTAATAGCACATCGTTGGCATGTATATGTCATAATTTTTTAAAGGGGAATTGATATTAATACTATGAAGTACTAGGGGAAGGTAAAGAATTGTACATAGAATTATGATTTATTAGACTTTTCAGCCTTTGAAACAAAAATATGCAGAAAATCGTATCACTCTGCACACGTTTGCTATGGAACATCCGGGTACGTGAATATACTCTCTCCCGGACGTGAGGTCATAAATTGTAGACCAGCGCCGTGACTGATTTTCTATGCAAAGAGAGGCGGATATTTTCAACATTTCAATTGAGGATTTCGAGTAGACAGAATTCTTTTGTGATATACTAAGTAATTGAAAAACTTAAAAATACCATATACTTGCCGTAGGTAACAAATTAAGGGACATTTATTTGCTTAGAGTATCAACTTTAAGGGCGGGGGGGCATTATGGCCCCCTTCCCGCGATTTTTCTGATTGTTCGGGAACGCATAGGGATGGCGCCCCACCGCTCGCCGACTTTTTTCTCTTGAGTCTTGCACTTTAAAATAATTTTTTTGAAAATTTGACATACAGTTACAAAGTCACATGACCTTTTGTCTTTGCATATCAGCCCGAAAATTGCTCATATTTGTGATTTGTGTACAAAACAAGAAAATGTCATTTTTCCTAAAAAGAGATACAATATTGGTTATTTCCTCTTGTGTTAGGGTGTTTTTTAAGGGGGTCAAAATAGTTGAATTGTACAGGCCTGGTAAAAACCTGATTTAAATCGGTTTCCCAATTTTTTTTATTTTTTTTTCCCAATTTTTTTTTCTTCACAATTTTATCATGATTTTCCCGATTTCATCCTGATTTTTCAGATTTCCCCCTCATTTTCTCTATTCTTCCATATTTTCTCTATTCTTCCATATTTTGCCCTATTTTTTCCCCCAATTTTCTTAGTCGAAAGGGGGGAATGTTCTTAGATGCCATTTTTTCCCCGCGAATCCGCCTCTTTTTTTTTACTCAAGGGGGGCGTGGTTGAGGGGAAAACAAAAAACCTATTTTTTTTTTAGTACTCACTATCACCCCAGATTGTAGTTGGAAATTAAATGAAACAACAAAAACAATAATCCTAAAAGGGCTAATCGGGGAATATGAGACCATATTTACCTTTCATGAAAAAGCCTATGGACTTTACGTGTTAAAAAAGCATGAAATATAAGACCATATTCACCGCGCCGTATTTTGTCATTTTCATTGCGCATCTATTATGCGTACGAGAACCTGCGCACTTTGCGCGCACTCTATTGTGACGTAATAATCACACCAAATTGGGTACACTGTTTGCAGTGTATCGAAAATGCTGGCCGGATGCACAGTGCTGGTTTGACAAAGTTTGTTCAGTTCTATGAGATTGTCATGTATGTTATTTGCTCTAGATGTCTGATTTAGATAATAACAATATTGACTGGCTTAACTTTCGGGAGATACCACATATATTTCCCTCACAATACCCATATTGCCCTCGTCTTTGACTCAGGGCAATATGAGTCTAGTTTGGGAAATATATGTGATATCTCCCTCAAGGCCAGTCCATATTATATAAATATAATACATAAGAAATCCATTATGCCCCCACCCCCCTTACTAGAAAGATCTCAAATACCCCTGCCTCATTCAGGTTAACACCTGCTTTTCGCCTCGCCTTCGGCTTCGTTTGATTATGTTTTTGAATATTTATAATTTTCCTTTTTTTTCAACAAACTCCATTCTCCTGCCTGCTAAGGCTATCACACTGATTTTCAAACCTGTCCCTGTTACATGTTAAAAAACCCTTGTGGACCTCCCTGCTTTATGGATAAGGGGCACATATACCCAACAGCTATAA
The DNA here is from genome assembly GCA_035222895.1 of Strongylocentrotus droebachiensis. NCBI lineage: Eukaryota > Metazoa > Echinodermata > Echinoidea > Camarodonta > Strongylocentrotidae > Strongylocentrotus > Strongylocentrotus droebachiensis. The sequence continues at coordinate 366,333 of JAVYIG010000799.1, read as the reverse complement.
CTGTCATGGAGATGTTGCAATTGCCATGTGATAGCCAGGGCCCGTTGCATAAAACTTACCATCGATGGTAACTTTACCATCAATATCAACTACCATGGTAACAGGTCTCAACAGCCAATCAAATTCAAGGTTTCTATGGTAATAACCATCGATGGTAAGTTTTGTGCAACGGGCCCCTGGTCCTACCCTGTTACACATAAAAGGCTTAATGCGGCTATTACGACTACTCTTCACATGAAAACTGGACTTACAGGGAAATCCAACCCAACTACTTTCGGAGAAGCAGACAAGTGATACTTGGAATGATATAGGACTAATGATAAGAAAGTTAGGATGTTTTGATAGTCGTAATCATAATATAGTTTTGGGGGATTCAATACATCAGTTATTGGAATACATATTGAAGATTTCCTTTTGGGAGATCTCTCTTCATAAATCTGATCGGTGACTGTGTGACTGCGTTGTTGATGCTACTGTGTCCGAGTGCGTGTATTTTAAGTTCATCTTTGACCTTATCCTCCGCTGATTTGTGAGAGTGTTGGAGAGTAAGAAGGCCAGGGTTTATTCATTTTCCATGGGTATGGCATTATAGTTAACTCTGCAAAACTTGCAAAAGTTAAAGCTTCCCCCAGCCAAATCAATTTTTAGCCCAAATTGTGCAAAACGTGCTATTTACACTTGGTAAGTCAAATTTTGCTTCAGTCCGACTTCTTTTTGCCGTCCCAACAGATTCCACTTATGCAGAGTATTGTATTTCTCTTAAATGGCAGAACACATTGTGCTTGTGTTTCGCTTGTTTTTTTAGATGTTAAACTAAATTGGGTCATCCATGTGGAGCATCGACCTGCTTAAAATTTCCAACAAGTCACTTGTAAAACTTGAACTTTTTGTGGGCACCTTAGCCGCGCAGGGCCAGCTGGTTATGTATTCACCATGCACAATGCCTTAAGTTCCTGGTATTGTGCAGTGTAAATACATGATCAGCTGGTGCTGCGTAGCTAAGGTGCGCACGGCCATTACTGCAGAATGTTCTCAATTCTTTATATATTCCTAACCTCAAAGAGTACCGCAGTGTGACGTCATATTGGCCAAGTTGTCAAGGTTAATGGTTCCAACCATTCTATGCTAACCCATGGCATGGTGATCACACCAGGGACCCATTTCACAAAGCCTTTTTTCAATGACAAATCTGCTGATAACCAATCAGAAGCAAGGATTTCAGTAGCTTATAACAAAAACTGTCATTTGTCACTGATGACAAGTTTTGTGAAATGCCCGCCAGCACCGGACACTGGATTTGCCCTACTCCAGCCTGTTGCTTGAATGACGTTGCCTTGAACCTCGTGTGCTGGCCCTGTTCTTTGGAACCAGGGCCCCGTTTCACAAAACTTGATATCAATAACATGTTACAAGCTACTGTTACAAGCTACTGAAATCACGGCATCTCATTGGCTGAGAGCAAATTTGTCATACAAATTTAGCATTTGTTATAGATAAAAAGTTTTATGAAACAGGCCCCAGGGCTGCGTCTCACGAAACCGTCATAAGTACAAGTTCACCGACATCCCATTGAAACGCGTGTTAGAATTAATACACGCATTTCAATAGGATGTTGGAGAACTTGGTACTTATGACAGTTTCGAGAGATGCTGCCCTGGATGACGAGCGAAAAATGATGTTAGCACTTGGGTACTCTATTGAGTTAAGGAAGAAGTAGCTTAACGATGCCTTAATACCTCTGGATAGAGAAATAACCTTGGCTTTAATTACAGAGAGGTAATCAAAGACAGAGCGAGATAAAGCAAGAGAGAGATGTTGCGAGTTGTGGTTGATATGTTTGAAGAGTGCTTCATAAAGCCAGAGTGAACATTTAATCCATCAAATTGTACTCGCTACATTTTACTCACTTTGTTGATGTTTTCTAAAGCATCGAAATGTCCTTCCCCCCCCCCCCCCCCCCCCCCCCCATTCTCTGGGAATTCTTTCCAAATCTTTAACAAAATAGAAATCTCTGTACAGGGACCACTGGGTATTTAGGAAGGCGTTGGGGGCTACTGCAGTATCTGTTGGATAAAATCCCCCTGATCCCCCTGTGTAGTCTTCTGTTTCTCCCTCCTTCCTGACCCCACACACCTAATCTGTCAATCTCAGAAGTGCTTTCTTTTCTGTCAGCATATTCTGACCTTTGGTAATCCCTTGTGCCACTTTTGACCTCAATCTCCCCACACTTCCTGTCAATCTCAGAAACAGAATATATTTTTAAACTACTGTATTTGTGAAACGTGCATGACTGTGTCCCTGAACTTTTGCCATTTAAAGTTTTAGTTGTATTGAAATTCCCTTGTTCTGGCGTAACTTTCTAAGGAGAGCAATCATGGTAAGATCTTCTCAGGTAAGTATTATTAGGCTTTAGGGGATTAATAACGCTACCAGGCAGCATGCCATACTACAAATTTTACTTTCTACCTATTCCTCAAAGGAAACTTATCAGGATTTGTTTTTTCTTTTTTTTTTTTTTTTTTTTCTTTGAGTCAACCTTTGATACATTTTTAGGTTTTTTTCTTCAAAGTTTATTTCATTTATCAGACAAAACAATAGCTTTAATTAACTATTGCATTTCTGCTTTTGGTAATTACCAAATGCATTTTTCATCTGTGTAACCAACATTTTATTTAATTTATACAGGGTCTGAAGATGACTATAGCACAACTAAGCAAGGTGAGATTTATTTCTTTGAAATAATGATAATGAAAATAGAAAATGAATGTACTGCATACAATAAATTACTGTAAACGTGGTAATATTTGCGGTGCTATAATTTTCACAGATTTTGCTCTAAAGTCGGTGTCCGCGAATATTAAAATATATAAGCATGACTTCTGGTGCGTGTTTTGAACGGGCTGAATTGCATGCAACGCGAATATTTTTTGAGGTCGCTCAGCGCGAAAAATTAATCACGCGAAAATAACAGCGTTTACAGCAAGGGCTTGCATAAAATAGGGCCCACATAGAACCCAGTTTGACTTCGGTTCTGTGTGTGCAGCTTTATGTTATGTTTTTTTCTTCATACTCGTTAAGTATCTTTTAGCCCATAAAATGTGGGGTGAAGTTTTCTGAGGTTGATTTGATACATTTTAGCTAATCACTAATTAGTTTTGTAGGTGTTTGAACACTTTAAGGAGCTTTGTTTTCCATAGACTTGGTGGGTCTTGGGTTTTCCTTGGAATGAGAGACCCTACTGCACATGAATTTTGGAAGACCGTATTCTTGGAAGATGGCTCTTACAATAGTGATGATAGATCACCTCAAGAATTTGTATGAGTGTATGGTTTTGTTTATAAAACTAATGCATTAAAAAGAATAATTGCATCGTTAGGAATGATGCTTATGTTTAAAATCTTGTGCCAGTGGATCTTGTAAACCCTCTGGGTAGTCTAAAGTCATGGGAACAGAACACTAAGAAGTCGGTTGTGTTGTGGCCCTTTGATCGCATGGACCTTACAATCGTGTAGGTGTAATGAACCTTCACTCTTCCAGGAAGTCCTTGTATAAACTTGTCTCACTTTGCACCAACTACAATGTTATTGATTATATATTTGATACGTGTCCCACATTACAACCCCATAGAGAGCAGATCTGGTGTCCATAGATGCTTCCGAAGATGACAAGATATCTGCCATGGTCATGCAGGCTGGCCAGGAATACAACCCCTCAAGGTAAGAAATGAAAAAACAAGAAGGCCCTTACCAACATGAAGGGTAAAACCCTTCAATAAATATAAAGGGGGAAATAATCATATGAGATAAGCTTGTGCCGATGGAATAGGCTAGAAACGGAGGGTTGTGCAATGACATGATTGCCCATAAGTGTATAGATAAAGCACCTAGAGAGGAAGAGTAAGGTTCTGATGAACACTGTTGGTCTCTGCTGGCCCATGTGAGAAGAAAGATGCAATCTAAGCAGTGGCTCCAGATATTTAAGTGGATTAGTCTTGTTTAATGAAATGCTGATTACAAATTCCAAGAAGTAGGGCATTACAAGGAATTCATTCCTGCCAGGTACCCATTTACCTCACCTGGGTCGAGTGTGGCTAATGTAGATTCATTTCTTGCCAAAGGATATTTGTGCCACGGCAGTACTCGAACCGTGAACCCTGTGATCCACACATTCCGCTGATGTATCTAATAAAAACCACGGCATCGCCACAATCAATTACAACTGTTTATTAGACAGGGCCAAGATGTTATTATCTGTAGTATCCCCAACAGTACCATATATAGGTTCTTTATGATGTTTATCATTTCTGTTTAATTTCTGTAGGTATATTGACACAAGGCAGCTGAACCGCAATGCCCCACCCCCACGAAACTACATCTGCCACAAGTGCAACAAGTCTGGACACTTCAAGCACAGGTGCCCCAATATAAATAATGTAAGTACTTAGTCTCTATGATAAAATAAAAACATTGCTAAGGCATTGTTTGCTATATAGAGGGGGCAAGTAGTGCAGTCCCGTTTGAAAGGAAAGGTTGAATTCTGGAAAAGGTGAAAATAAATTGTGAGATTTTGCATTCTCTTAACGTTAGTGTTGTAGAGTATTGTAGAAAAAAATGTACGATAAAAAGCTCTGACAGAAAGCAGTAAAATTAGAGACAGATTGGTAAAAGTTCGAACAAAATCGTGCAAACTTAATAGTGCTAACGGAAAAGCCTTCTTAATGTTATGTTTAAATTTTATGTCTTCTTTACATCAAATAAAGTACTTTATATCATATCACCAAAGGCAATTAGTAAGCTTTCTGTTCAGAATGATGTAAAGGATTAATTACTGTTTTATTTTGTTTTTCTCATTTTGATAGGATGATGATAATAAGAGTGGATACACAAGTCGTCCTATAATGATGAAATCCAGTGCAGGAATCCCAAGATCCCGAATGACAACGTTGGACATTCCTATGATGGACCTGTAAGTTACCTCGGTTAGCCTGTTGACTACTGAATTCTATAGGTCACATAGGCTTAACACAGAGACCACCAGGTCCCCGTTAGCAAAGGGTTAAGAATCCAACTATCTAGATCTTCTAAAATTGAAGATTTTTGTGTTTCTACAATATTTGTTTAGACTGTTCAGTGTAAGCTTGAGTGGATTCTGGAGAATGCCATGTTCCATTATACACAAAAATTGTACAGTGTATTGAAAGAGAAATTTTAAAAAGTAAACTAAGCTTTAAAGGTACTATGTCCCTTTTGCAGCCAACCTCAAATTCTCTAGAACTTTGCAGGAATTATGAATATGTCATGTATGTCCTATCTGTGAAATTTAAACATTAGCAGTGTCTTAATATTCAAATAATGCAAGGAAACCTGTTTACTTGCTAGACTTCACTGTCAGACACTATTGAGTGACTGACTGGCTTTTTTTCTTCTTTGTTAATAACATACATAAAATTAACTGTAAAGGGTACATGAGCATTTGTCTACATCAATAACCCACTTCTTGTGATGGCTAAAATTAAACTGATTGAATCTTTGCGCAGCATAAAACGTATGACCATTCGGTCAGAAAATCAAGACTATTACTTATTGGCTCTATAGCTCCTAAGTCGATTTGACAACTAATGGTCGTTATTTTCCCACTTGAAGACATTTTCAAGTCCCACTTTTTTTAGGGAAGTTCTAAATTAGTATTATCTTTCAAATGCCGTTGGAATTTAACCTTTTCATTTTTTTGGCCTGCAAATGGGACATAGTACCTTTAAAATCTTTAAATTGGCAACATGTTGAGAGATTCAAAATCATTGATTTTTGATCAAAATTGTCCACTTGCTTCTGAGAAATTACTTTTTAATTTTAACAATGTAGCAATTAAATACAAATATTATTGTTGCCAATTTGAAGAACAATATATGCACAAATTTCAACCCTACAAATAAATCCTGTCCAGAAAGTAACAAGTTCCATATCCTTTATCTTTGATCATCCAGGCAAGCGTACCTGATCGGCAAGAAGGAGAAGCCGCCGTTCGTCAAGAGCAGCACACCGGAGCCAGAGGAGGAGCAACCAGAGATTCCAGACGAACTGCTCTGTAAGCTGTGTGAGAACCTCATGACCGATGCTGTCCTCATCCCGTGCTGTGGGAATAGCTTCTGTGATGAATGTGAGTATGACGCAGCGAAGCACCGGTTTGTTCTGTAAGAGGAGGGGGGGGGGGGGTTTCACAAAGCCTTCTTTCAGGGAAAAAATAATATTCTTTTTAGGGGGCTACTTTTCAACCTTTGTCTGCATAAAAATAACATTCTAAAATTTGTTTTGCATTGAACTCTATGCAAATTTTCGGGGGCTCTTTTCTGATTTTCGGGGGCTCTTTTAGGCATTTTGGGGGCTATTTCGCCCTGAGCCCCTGTGTCAAATGACAAAAATCAGTGACAAATTTGCTGATAACCAATCAGAAGCAAGGATTTCAGTAGCTTATAACAAAACCTGTCATTTGTCACTGATGACAAGTCTTGTGAAACGCCCCCCAGGAACTTGTGTGCGTTGCAACAGTAGCAATTTTTAATACAAGTGGTCGGTACTATAAAGTAGTAGTACTAGACTTTATTGGATAACTTGCTTAGCAGAAAGCTAACCTGCCGCAAAGTATATTCAATAAATTACAACCGATACATTGTCAGATAACAATTGTCAAAAATTAAAAGCATGAAAATACATGCAAAAGAGAAACATACAAATTGTGTCGTATCTGGGCCACTAAAAAATGTTAATGTTTCACATGCAAGATGTTTCTGTTGAACTGCAAGCAAACAATTATCATTGGTTGTCTCTTAATTGTAGTGAAGAAAATTGTAATGCTTTTTTCTTCCTATGATCCTTTTCAATCTTAAGAGGCAATATGTGCTCTATCATATATGTCAATCAAGCAAGCTTTTTTTCAATTTTATTACAGTATTATCAAAGAATTGTGCAAGACTTAAGTTTTCAAAAAAATTGCTTATTTTTAGTGGAGGTGGGTCAGATTTTGCCGAATAATATTGTTTCGTTATATGATATTCCTGGGAAAATATTCTATGCAGTTTGAAATCATTCAGAGGTATCAAACAAGCAATTTTACTTGTAATTTTAATGAAACAATTCCTCCCTTTTGTGTATGTAGGTATACGTAACTCTCTGCTAGAGACAGATGATCACACATGTCCTATATGCAATGAGCAGGATGTATCGCCTAATTCCCTCGTGCCAAATCAGCAACTCAGAAAGGTAAGCACTCTTGATCAAACTTGCAACCTTTAACCGTGGTGGGTTGAATGCTAAAGAACACATGTGTTGTAGCTTGAAACTCAAGACTGACAAGTACCCAGAGGTATAGCCCACAGCTTTGCAGCAGTTCATTGGTCTCCTTCGAGTAAAGCCGTTCTTAGGGAAACTCTGAAATGATATTTGTCTTTGCTCTATTAATGCCACAGAAGAGTTTAAATGGCTGTGTAGACACTCATGAAGAATGGCTAGATGAATGTGTTACAATTTTATTCTTCTTAAGCTAAAGAATTTAATTTGGGAATTGCCAAACTACAGCCTTTCTCTTAGACACATAATTCACTAATTACACTGTCCAGTCCACCAACCAACAAACCAAACAACTTATTGTGTTAGAAGAACCTGCCAATCAGGTTTGATGCAGTAAAAACAATTGAAACACTGGATAATTTACTTATTACTGGTGGTGATTTTTCAGTTGTATGTTATCCTATATGAAATTTGTTTGCTTTCATTTTAATTATTGCTCATTTTATCTTTTCCCCCCATAGTCTGTGCTAAGCTTCAAGAGTGAGACCAGCTATGTGCGACGTCCAAAGCCCAAGCCTCAGCAACCTCCCCTGCCCCCGCCCCAAACTCAAGAGGAACCACCTCCACCCCCTCCCCCCTCTACCTCTGCACCCCCATCAGAACACAGAGGAGAGAGGAGCCACGGCTCCTGGGAGGATGACCGATGGCACTCCAAGGTAAGAATGATTTAGCTGGAATAAGGGTGGGACTCGCTGTACGAGAGATGAGACAAGAATGCCAGGCATCCATATCAGTGTTTTAGAATTGGTTGTACGACACTTGCTCCAGCGAAAATTGCTCTGCATTAATTTCCTACACTAACCAATTCCTAACTTCAACCCTGGACCAAACACTATACCTTACCCTAACCCTAAACCCTAAACCCTAAACCTAACCTAACCTAACCTAACCTAACCTAAAGCCCAATTGCAACCATAACCCTAATCCTATGCCTTATGTGAAATAAAGCCCAAAGCAATTGTGGCAGGAGCAACCCCTCTGCGACATAAATGTTGGTTCACGTCATGCTTATGTAGTCATTTGATAATAAGGATAATAATATACCTTGATATAGTGCATTCATGAATACTGCAAAGCGTTTACAGTGCAAACCGTAAAGTGTATTACCTGTGAACACTGGATTTCATACAAGTGTGCTATATCTTCACTCCTCATGGTTTCCTACCATAGTACTTTGATTATTTTAGTTCTCATCTCCTTTCAACAACCCTACATTAAGCATAGTTTAATCCCAAAGCAAGGAACTACCTTGATCAGCATGAGACTGACTTATAGCATATTTGGTAGACCTAATGTGCATAGTCACAATAAATTTATGATAGTACTATCAAAATACAATAAATTACTGATGAAAACATTCCTTGTATGATAAAGAAAACACTTTTGTCTTAGTGATTTTTCTAATCAAGCTCTTCTACCCAGTTATACAAGGTACCTTGGAAAATAATTTGAAATCTATCTATCTCTCTTTTTTCCTCACATAGTCAAGAAATGAAGGAGACTGGAATCGTGATGACAATTATAGGGGTAAGTTTAACCGTTAAAAAGTTGTAATTTAAGTTTTCATAGTCATTGACATTTTTTATGATCTATTTCCATGTAAAACTTTGTAGAATCTAGATTTATTACACAATATTCGCACGCCATTGTGATGATGTGAAAAACTCTGTTTGTATCCATTTGTAACAAGATAGCTTTTTTGTACATGTGAATATTATGAAATTAAACCGCAGATGAAAAAAAAAATTTCAGTAGAGTAGTTTGTGTAACGTGTCCTGGGTATTTATCATGGCAGTTGGTCTTTCTGTAGGTGGGATATTATACAAATAATACACAGCAGTGAGGGCATTAGTAAGAATTACCCACACAAGGTACCTTTGGAACAGTCTAATACGCCCAAGGCGATAGCCGAGGGTGTTTTGAAGGTGCCAAGTGCGGGTAATTTTACTAATGCCCGCACAAAATGATGTGTATTATTTGTTTTATAAAATGATGTTTCATAACATGATTTTACTAATGACCGGTCATTATTAAAATTATGTGTTAGGCAAAATAAATGCCTGGTCACGTGTACGCTCTCAACCAATCATTTGATTAGGATCCACGTAATCATCTTAAAAAGTACACTATTCACTCACTGTTTCCCTGCAGTCCATGAAGTGTACCAATCGTTGTTCTTCAGCCTTCAATCTTACTTTTGTAACATTAAATGTTCAGTTGCATTGCTAGTAGTGTTGCATACTTACGGTTGTTTTGTATGTTGTTTTGTTTTTCAGGGGAGAGTGGCTCTTATTACAGAGGAAGAGGGAGAGAATCATACAGACCGTACAACTCTCGTCCGTATCATCACAGGTCCTACAATGACTATAATGATAGGGAATACTCAAGAAGGGAATATGGTGGACAAAGCAATGAACAATCAGAGTCAAGTGAGTCAGGAGGATATCAGGCTCATCAACAACAACATCATCAACCTGAAGCCCCCCAGCATCCTCCTCCTCCTCCAACTTCGCTTGCCGCTCCTGTTGGGCATCAACCACCTCCAACCCTGCAACATCCTCATCTGCAGCTGCCTCCAACACATCTTCACCAGCCTCCTCCGTCCGAGCAACATTTACAAAAACTTGGTCTGCCTTTGACACAGGCTGGTCAACACGTGCCACAGCCTGGTCAGCAAGCACCACAACCAGGGCAACATCCACCCCAACCTGGTCAGCATTTACAGCCCGGTCAATATATACCACAACCTGGTCAGCTTCTACAGCCTGGTCAACATCCACCACAGCCTGGTCAGCAAGCGTCACAGCCAGGGCAACATCCACCACAACCTAGTCAACATCAACCACAGCCTGGGCAACTTCCCCCGCAACCTGGTCAAGTTCCCCTGCAACCTGGTCAACATCCCCCGCAACCTGGTCAACATCCTCCACAGCCTGGTCAACATCCACCACAGCCAGGGCAACATCCACCACAGCCTGGGCAACATCCACCACAGCCTGGGCAACATCCCCCGCAACCTGGTCAACATCCTCCACAACCTGGTCAACATCCCCCGCAACCTGGTCAACATCCGCCACAGCCAGGGCAACATCCACCACAGCCAGGTCAACTTCCACCACAACCAGGGCAACACCCACCACAACCAGGGCAACATCCACCGCAACCTGGGCAACATCCACCACAGCCTGGGCAACATCCGCCACAGCCAGGTCAACTTCTACCACCAGGGCAACATCCACCACAACCAGGTCAACATCCACCACAACCAGGGCAACATCAACCACTACCTGGTCAACATAATTCACCAGCCCATACCAGTGCTATACCAACATCTGTACACCAAGTTTATCAAACAGTGCTTGCTACTGCTCAACCGGCACATGCCACAGCCCAAGGGACATCACTGCCCCCTCCAACCCAGGCACCAACCCAGACAGCTCATTCCCAGCCTGTGATGGTAGGCCAAGCTCCTCCTGTTGTAGATTTTACCCAACCCCCTCCAGGTCTCCAGGATGCTGGTGCTCCTGTCATGGTAGACTTCAGTAAGCCACCACCCATCAATACAGCACCTCCAGCAGAAGTAGCGGTAGCTGCAGCAGCACCTCAGCCAGAAGTTTCATCTCAAGGTACAAAACTCTTCCTTTTTGGAACCCTTTTGAACTTCTTACAGTAAGTTCAGAGATGCCAACTCTCTTAATTTCCTTGGGAGTTTTCTGAAAGATCACACAAACTCTGGACAAAATATGTATAGGAAGAAAGAAAAAAATTGAAAACATAATTTGATTTTATTTTATTTGAATTGGTTTATTGTCATAAAAAAACTGAACGAATGCAGCCAAATTGCCAAAACTGTTCGATTTACAAGCAAAACAAACCAACTTCATACAAATCAAGAGAGAGGAAAAAATAATGAAAGGATGAAAGAGAGAGGGGAAGACGTAGAAGGCCATTCATATTATTCAGTCTTATGGTGTGTTTTCGTCCAAAATATTAAGACCTGTCAAAGGACAGTGTATGAACATACACTGTAAGCACAATAGTTTTGAATGATGTTTAAGTGTAAAAGGATAGACTAAATGTCCATTACTTTGTTTAAATTTTCTCTTGGTGCATTGTCCGGAAATTTCATGTTACACTCGCATCAAGATGAAAAGTACAGTTATGATAAATTCAAATATTGATCATCATGTACCAAGATATATAGCGATTATAATTTGGTTATTCACTATTTCTTTCTTTTTCTCCTCAGAAACCAAACCTCAAAGTCAAGACTCTGCATATTTATCTGATCAAGCAAAGAGTGATACGTAAGTGTACTCTCACAATTACAATGACCTTTATAATCCTTGTCATTAACATGGTTTCAAGAAAGCATTCAATTTATTACTAACTGAACTTTAGGTTAACTTTTACACGTTTAGTGAAGATCTCTGCGAAAGTGCAATCACAAGCCAGATAACTTACTGTTCCTTTCACCTTTTGCAATATTTCGGAAAATAAAAGGACTTTAATAATTTATTGAGAAACACCTTGTATGGCCTATTATACATGGTGATATGTTTCAACAACTTTTTGGGAAAAAAAGGAAAAATTGTCCAATAAGTGTTTTGAGATACATTTTTAGTGGTGGCTTTGAATTAATCAATTTTTCCTTCTTATTTCTTGTCTCTAGGCAACCTGATCAACCAGAAAAAGTGAAAGATGATGTTGCTGCAGAAATGGAAAAATTTTGTCAAGCTCAGAAGAGAAAACTGCGTGGCTCTTATTCCAGATCAAGGAGTTCTGGGTCTTGGAGTAGCAGGTCAAGGTCAAGATCAGGTTCATGGAAAAGATCACGTTCTCGATCCTGGTCCCGCTCAGGATCCAGCTATAGGTCTTGGACTAGATCTCGCTCATGGACACCACGTTCACGATCCCGTTCCTATTCACGTTCTCGCTCTCCACAACGCAGGGATAGACCACGGAGAGAAAGGTATAGATCAAGAGAAAGGTCGTACTCCCCCAGGCACCGTCAGATGTCAAGAGAACGATATATGCAGAGGGATAGACCCTACCAACGGAGGAGAGAACACTCGCTATCACCGCAACCAGATTTCAGACGAAGAGGGAGAGGGAGAGGCAGGTACAACAATCAGAGAGGGTATTCATACCGAGGTCATCAGAGGTTTGGACCAAGGTTTCCTCGATATGACGATCGGAGTAGACAGTATGATCAATATGACCAGAGGAACAATGATCAACCTCCCTTTGACAGGTTCAATCCTCCAAACATGCCTCCCGGTCTTCATCCAGGTGGACCACCGAACGGACCTCCAGGTCCCCAGGGGCCACCTTATGGCCCACCAGGAGGACCCCCTGGACCTCAGAGACCTCTGAATGCTCCACCAGGTTTCCCACCCCATGGGCCTCCACAGAGACCTCCACAGGATCATCAAGGTCCACAGCAGCAGGGTCCTCAGCAGCAGGGTCCTCGGCAAGGTGGTCCACCACTAATGCCACCACCAGGTCTACCCCACCCATCTACACTTCCACCACCACCACTCTTTCCTCCCATGTTCCCCCCACCTGGTCTCCCTCCACCAGGTCTTCCTCCACCAGTCCTCCCTCTACTAAACTTCCCTCCATTCGATCCAGAGCATCCTGAATTCAGGGGACCACCTCCCAGACCATTTGGAGACTTCCTGTTTGATCCTAGATTTGAGGATCAGAGGGATGATAGAAGGGACAATCCATATCGGGGACAGTCTCGGGATTCAAGGTACCCTCCACAAGAACATAGATATCCTCATCCAGATGGACCACAACCTGTATATGCAGATGGAGATCCTCAAGGTAGAGAGCGCAGACATAGAGAGCGTAGGGGAAGAGACCATGACAGAAACAAAAATAGAAGTAAAAGTACAGACAGGAAAGCCAGAGACAAGGAAGGCAAGTCTGAAGATCGAAAGGAGAGGGAAAAGAAAGAAGAACGTAAATCAAAGTCTCGTCAACCCAGTGAAGAAAAGAAGTCTGGAGACAAAAAAGGGACTCCAAAGGAAGAGTCTAGTCAAAAAGATGAGATTACAAAAGATAGTAGCAGGTCTAAAGACAGAGAAAGGAAACATGAACAACATAAAGAAAGAAAGAGTGATCATGACAAAGATAGGAAAAATGAGCAGGATAGGGGTAAGGATTCAACAGAAGACGGAGAACAGGGTCGAGAGCATGAAAGAGATAGGGACAATGAAAAGGATAAGGGTAAGGATGCAACAGTAGACAGAGAACAGGGTCGAGAGCGTGAACGAGATAGGGACCATGAAAAGGAGAGAGGCAGAGAGCGAGATCATGGCAGAGAGAGAGAAAGAGACCTTCGAAGAGTCAGGGATGATGAAAGACACAGAGATCAAGTTAGGGAGTACAGACATGAAAAAGATGGATTACCTGAAGTCGATCAAGAACGCTATGACAGCGAAAAAGCCAGATTAGAAAATGAAAGGAGGTACTACGAAAGTCAACGATATGAAAGGGAAAGGGAAAGAGCCAGACATGAAGGTGAACGGGATTATGATAGGGAAAGACAAAGGCACCCTGACAGAGACATCCTGAGGGAGAGGGTTCGATACAGAGAAAGGGATGTTGATCAAGAAAGAGAAAGACCTCGTGATGACAGGGAGAGGGAAACTCGCCGAGATGGAGATAGAGAAAGGGATCGACCAAGAGAATATGTTAGAGAAAGGGAAGATGATCGAGACAGTGAAAGACTATATGATCGGGAAAGAGAACAACACCAAGAAAGAGAGAGAGACAATGATAGATATAAGGAAAGAGGTAGGAGTAAGGAGTATCCAGAGGATACCGAAAGACACAAGAGAAGGGATAATGATTTAGACAGACATAGGAGGACAGACAAGGACCATGACGTGGAACAGGAAGAAAGAGTGCGTCATGAGCAGATAGGCGATGAGAAATACTCTGAAGAGAAGGAAAGAGATAGGGAATCCAAGCACAGACACAAACATAGGCACAGAGAAAAGAAGAGTCAAGAGAGTGAACATGCAAGGAGTGCTGATGAGAAGAAAGAGTCCAGAAAATCTGTGGACCGTTCAAAGAGTCCAGACAAGGAGGATCATTCTGAAAAGGAAAGTAACAAAGGTGATGAAGTTTCTAGAGAATCTAAGAAGGAACCTGAAGTGAAGAAGACTAAGAAGAAGAAGAAGCAGAAAGAGACGGAGGGAAAAACCAAGAAAACCAAGAAACATAAGCTCAAAACTGATGGAGAGAAGAGTAAGGAGTCACACGATGAGGAGCCACTTGAAAAAGAAAAGAAGGTTGAGAAGGTGAAGAAGACAAAGAAAGTCAAAGATGCTGAGAAAGATTCTAGCGAACCAAAAGTGAAGAAATCGAAAAAGAAGAAGCCCAAATCTGTTGTAGTTAGTGATGATCATGATAAAGGCACCGTGAAGAATTCTCTCAAATCATCTGTGAATATTGTGGATTATGCGAGCACCAGTTCAGCGGGATACAGTCCAAAATCCAGAGTCCAAACGATGACAAACTCGCCCCTACCCAAGGGCTCTAAGCTAGAGGGCAGACTTGGAGGAACAGTTGGCGACAGTAGGCGTGTTGTTGTAGCGCGGTCACCTGACAGAGGCATGGACAAGTCCCCGGCCCGACACTCCAGCACTAAGTCCTACAAGAGAACTGTGAAACAGATTGATACTAAACCCATGAAAATTAAGGAAGAGAGGATTGAAGAAGAAGAACTTGATGAACGTGACAAAGTCAAAGAACTTGATGAACGTGAGAAAGTAAAAGAAAAGTCAAAGAAGATAAAAGTTAAGGTGAAGAAAGAGAAGTCAAAACAGCTGAAACGCAAAAGCAGTGATGTTAACCCTAACAAAGAACATGTCAAGAAGATTAAGGTAGAGAAAGAAAAGTGTAGTGACGATGATAGAAATCCCAGTCCTGAGAAGAGTCTCACAAAAGATGAAAAGATGGATATTAATGATGAAAAGAAGGTGGTCAAATTAAAAGAGGATATTAAAGAGGAGAAAAAGGTTGATAGTGACAGTAAGAAGAGCAAGAAGGAAGATTCTATTGTTGATGACCAGAAAGTGATCAGTACTACAGAGAAGAAACCAAGCAGCCCCACCGAGGTGAAAAAATCTGGAGCGTTGATCGACTTGGGACACGATGAGGAACAGTTTGATCCCGACTACGAGGAGGACGCTGAAGACATGGACCACCACCACCATGAGGCTAAGAAACCGCGACCAAGCGTCGATGAAGAGGACTCCGAACACTCCTCGCAGAGCGAGGAAGAGGAGGAGGAGGAAGAAGACGAGGATGACGAGAGTGGTTCAGCCAGCCCTGCCCGTAGCGAGAAGGACAGTCAGGCGAAGGAGAAGAGCCACAAGAAACATCGCAAACACAAGAAGCATCACAAGAAACACAAGAAGAGTAGCAGCAGCAAAAAGCATGAAGAAGCGGAGAAGAAATCCTCTTCACACAAACATAAACATAAGAAATCTAAGAAATCTAAAAAGAGTAGTAAATAGTTCTGAATCAAGTTCTCCCTCCTTTTGTACTTCAGACCTGGTAATGATGGTCAGTTTACTCTAGATCCATATATAAATTTTGACAAATATTACATACTAAATTATTTTTATTAAAAAAATATAAAGAAGACTGAAGAGGAATTAAACAAGTGAATGCGTAAGGTTAAAGTTCATCCATACTAATGATCACTAGTGTTTGGGCTGTCTCGGTGTATGATGTTGAGCATTTTAAAGTAAATTTTGCTAAACACATTCAATGTTTACAGTTGTGTAGTCCAAACATTCACCAATATGAAAAATCATATTAACCACATAATCAATAACTCGAAACTTTTTTTCTCTCAAAATACTATTTCATGTCCAGGGATTGTTTCACAAAGCCTTTTTCCAATGACAAATGACAAAATCAGTGACAAATCTGATGATAACCAATCAGAAGCAAGGATTTCAGTAGCTTATAACAAAAACTGTCATTTGTCACTGATGACAAGTTTTGTGAGATGAGGCCCATAACTCATGATTACATAGGGGCCCTCTTTTATAAGTCTTGATATCCATGACAAGCCAATGAGTATTGACATCTACTGCGGAGATCAATGCACTTGATTTGTCCTGGCGACTTTGTTAAAAACACATGACATTTCTTATTGGTGAACAATAGCCCAGATGTATTTTCTTTCCTTATTTTTATCAAAAAATATTGTCAGAAATAACTGAAGTATGTGTTTACTTGTGCTAGTTACCCCCTTGTCATATAATACTTCACAATATTTGTTATATAGTCAGAGCAAGTATTAAGTTGAATTTTATCTTTGTCACCTATTTTTGTTTTAATGTTTTACAAGTTACTTGTGTTGTGTACCTGACATTTTATAGGTAATTCCCATGAAGTTCTGTTGATTCAGGTTTATCCTTTTAAGACCAGCACATGTTCCTGAAACTCCTAATTTATGTATAACAGTACATTTTTCGACATATAAACTAGAAAATGTTGAATATATTTTTGAAATATTTGATGAAAACAGGAAAAAAATTACTGGACCCAGAATTTTATTATCGGAGGGTTTGCGTGTAAAGCGATGGTCGTAATTGAATGTGATTTGCGTTGTTTTGTGTTGGCTAAGACACCAATTCTGTGCAAATTAAATTTTAGGAAATTTTGATTCATTATTTTCTGCCTACCGGTATACTGTTAGGTTTAATAGTTTTCACACCAAATTTGAGCCTGTTAAAGTACACCAAAATTTCAAACCATGTACAACATTTGGTCTGAAAGATCAATGTCTTTCAGGCAAACACATTTGGGCAAAGTGGTGGTTTCTTCTTACAAAACAGATTGATTTATGCACCCTGTCATATTTCATCATCTCTAAGATTATCAGATTTGTTTGTGTTGAGCGTTTTGTGCAATGAATTATTACATATATGCAAAAGCATAAATACATGAATATGTATTTAATTTCCCCCTTTTTGCAGCATGTACTGTTCATGCAAACTCTTCTTTCCTTTATATTTGATTGTAATTTGTATTTATGATTTATTTTGACAATGCAAGCTGTGTCCAACTTTGACAAAAAAAGGAAGCAAGTTTTAAATGACTTACATTTCTTTTCTTTTTTTCAAAAATATAAAAAACTTGTCCTGTTTCATTTGTTTTTACCACCATTTTCCCCATATTTCAGACGACAGTTGCTTTCTTTTGTCAAGTTGGGCATACTTTCATGTGTCCTATTGCTTTCCACTTGGTGCATAATAACAAAAAATGATGAGATTATGTAAGCCTTATGTAACATATTGAAAGAAAAAGGTATTTCTGTTGTATAATTTGTACATGCTTTTCAAGTGTTTCTTCCTAATGAAAATAATAATCTGTAAGAAATGAATTATTTTTGTGGCATCTCTTGCTTTTGAAAATGGGTACTAACTGTACTATGTATATATATAGAAATTATTTGTTCAGTTTGTATATAATTTCTCGTAATAAAGAAAAGAAAGAAACAATAATTTACCTTTTGAGAATTACTGTGTGAAGACATTGTAGTGAGAGATGATCTTCAGTTGTAAGTTTAAAAGCCATTGCACCGTATGACCCAACTGCGACTAGACTTGGGAAGAAATTTACTCAATCTTTTTATTTTTCTTATAAAATCACAACTGCTTTCAAGACTTTAAGGGCAGTTTCAATACACTTGTATATTTCATAGAACTAATGTTCAGATGACAAAATATGTCCTGGCACATTTCAATAGGTGATTATTATCAAAGCTTTTTGAAATTGCCTGATGTTGATTTTTGAAAAGTCTTTGCAATTGTCTCGGTGGTTTGGTTGTAAAATGTGCAATGGTCTTGCTTTGATACATGGATGAATGGTAGCGAGAGAGACAAAGAAAAAGGGTAAGGGTAAAAAGTTTATGTACCTGAACGATCAAAGAGGGGACAGACCTGGAGGGGAGAAATGATAGAGCAACAAAGAAAATAGATGTGTGTTGTAGTGAGGGAGCAAAAGTGAGATGGAGCAAGGGATAGAGTGAGCTACAAAGGAGAATAGATGTAGATGGTAGTGAGGGAGCAAATATCGGACGGGAAGAGAAAGTTGGAAAGTGGGAGAAGAAATGGAAGACGGGAGGGGGGGGGTTGTGTAAGAGAGATGGATTAAATAGACTAAAAAATATATGTGGATGTAGTGGAGGAGCGAAAAATGAGACGGGTAGAGAAAGGATGAGAGAAGGAAAGAGAGAGAGATGGAGAGCAAGCCAGAAATGAATTGAGTGAGCGACAAAGAAAATAAACATGGATGGTAGTGAGGGAGCAAAAAAGGAAATCTATGAAATTTGTATGAGCAGTTTGATACAGTAATTGTAACCTATATGGACTTCACACACATCGGTTTAAACAAAATACAGATGTGTGTGAAGTCCATGTGTAATTACATTACAATTACACATTGCCATCAGGTTCCTGAACACAAAGTTAAAATATAAACGTCATCATTTTAATTACCGGTAATGATGGAGGGGCACATTTTGGGGCCTTTTTTAAACCTACTAAATGTTTTAAACAAGTGGGAGGCATCTTCAATTTACCAGTCATTTGGGCTACTTTTTGGCACAAAAATACAATTTTGGTTTCTTCTGAGCAGGAAAGGAGATTGATGGGCCTAACTTTTCTTTCTTTTTTTAAAGCCCTAACAAAATGTTCGTGTTCCCAAAATCTCTGGTAAAGAGGTACCTTTCTCGCGACAAAGTCTGTATAAAATTATATATACTTAAAGTATTGTATCAAACCATATTAAAGGTAATACAAAGTTTTGGGAAATTTGAAAATTGGGTGGAAAGTGATTTTTTACAATTTTGATATATTTGAATGCCCCTGTGGATGTATTATAAGCACAAGAAAAATTAGCCCCTAAAACACTTCTCCTTTCGCGAAAAATTGAACATAAACATTTACCGGTTCTCCCGGTAAATTTTGATAAATTTCAATTAGCGCCTACGGCCGTACAATGGTAGCTGTGACCATGAAAATCTCAGAATATCTAGTTGTGATATATAATTTCCAAACGGGAATAGCTAATTGGTCGATTTTAGTCAAGAAACATTGTTTTATAGCTTTATTATTATCTTGACCGTGAGAGGGAGCTATATAACAAAAAGAGTTTATTATTTACAATTTCATAATTTTAGACTCGATTTCAACCGCAACAACGATCCCTGAATATTGTAGGATCGCATATGCTTCTAATATGTTCATTTGAACCAAATTCATGACCCCATCCCAAAACTTTGTAAAATGTATGATGAAAAAAAGAAAAAAAGGTGCAGAAACCAATAATTCAAATCAAATCAAGAACAAAAAAAAAAGGGGGGGGTGTTAAGTTTCTCTCTCTCTTTGGACTCCTAAGAAATTTTAAAAGGGGGTTACAAAATATCAAAAGTGGGTGCTTTCTCTCTCTCTCTCTCTCTCTCTCTCTCTTTGGACTCGTGAGAAATTTTAAAAGGGGGTTATAAAACATCTTGAATATCATAGAGAGGGGGTACATACCGTATATTGAGCAGTGTTTCGGGTTTAGGGGGGGGGGGGTCTCCAAGGCAGGAAAAGCCAGTGATAATCCCGCGAAAGGGGGGTTCAGAAATGTTGGCAGTCCTGCATGAGATAAGGGATGCTTTCAAATTTGCTTCTGTTTGAGCAGCCTTACTTTCATTTCGAATCTGCATTTATGTTTTGGTGTGTCTTATTGTTTTGTGACCAATAATAATGGAAAATTCGATCGCCCAAATACGTAAAACATTTGAATCTTGAAGGAATTGTACTTTTTCACTAATGCTAAATTGTTACGATTGTATACATTCGGGTGTCATGCAGCTCCATTTTGTATCATGCAGGAATGTAATAGCTTACCCTCTACTGGGCTGGAAGCTGGAGACAAGTTTGTATTAACCTTTGATCTTGATTAATGGGATTATTAAAACCGAACTCCTCACTCTTTATCAATAATTATTATCTGTTTAGCATTCCAAAAATTTCTGTTATATTGTAATTGACTGATTTTTTTATATTTTTTTTTTGATGAGCGGGAATGTCAAAACCCTCTTTGCCATTTAATATTATTGTACTCCGAAATGACGTTATTGCTATTAAGCATCATCTCAGAGTCTGCTTTAACATGCATACATTTTTCTCCTCCGCACAACAAATCTCTTTGTTTTGCAAAACTCCTGTGTCAATCACAGAATCCATTGTTATAGACTGAACTAGTTTTGATGAGCGGGAATGTCAAATCCCTCTTTGCCATTTAATAATCGTACTCCGATTGTCATTATTGTTATCAAGCATTTTGTTTCTTCCCAGCCCCTCTATTTTGCGTGTCAAAAATACACCCTTTACTCGGGCGGTCGGGCTCCGCTCTGTTGCTCCTAAGCAATTATTGTAACTGTGACCAAGATGGGTCTTATTGTATTTTCATTTGTATTATATTTTGAAGTTACCCGCACACTTGCACTTCGTACACACACAAACGCACCAGCATCACACATGCAGTTGTTCATCCTCCAAATTTTCGGTACTTTACATAATACGTATCGTTAAATGAATTCGCACGCGCACACTCCCGATATTCTTGTCGACGATATAAACGAGAGCAAATACTACACACCCCAAGAATTCAAAAATTCATTTTCTTACAAACCAGACAATATTTCACTTTTACATATAAACTCCAGAAGTCTGAACAAAAATTTCGAATACGTTGAAAACCTTTTACACTCTTTAAATAATTTTGCATTTTCCGTCATTGGAATAAGTGAGACATGGTTACATCAGAATTCTCCAGATATGTTCAATTTGCCTAATTATAAGTTGATTAGGGCGGACCGCAAAGGAAGAAGAGGTGGCGGTGTTGCGTTTTATATTACACAAAACATAAACTTCAAAATCCGTTCAGATATTAAACTAACACAAGCAGAATCTTTATTTATCGAAATTAATAATTCAAACACCAAAAATGTCATCATAGGTTTGATTTATAGACCCCCTGATTCTAATTGTGATTTATTCTGTGACGAACTGGATTTTCATCTTCATAAAATAGGGGATGAAAATAAACACAATTTTATCCTTGGTGACTTTAACATCAACTTCTCACCCTCATCTGATAACAGTAACTCAACCAATTGTATGCAGTTGATGCATTCATACGGCTTTTTTTCGATTATTAATAAACCCACCAGAATAAATCCACATTCATCAACTCAGATTGACAATATTTTTTCAAACGTACATAACAACAAAACCATCGGTGGAATATTGTGTTCTGAAGTGTCGGATCACCTACCCATATTTTTAACTTGTGAATGCAAACTATCTGGCCGTAAATCATTTGATGAGCTTATATATCGCAAAGAATCCAAACGTAATATAGAATTGCTGAAACAGGATTTATTTTTCGAGGGATGGGCTGAGGTATATAGTGTAAATGATGTCAATACTGCATATAAACATTTTAGTAACAAATTGCAATATTATTATGAAAAGAATATTCCTTTAGGCAAAATGAGTAATAAGCGAAATAAACCCAGGAATCCTTGGATAACAAAAGGTTTATTGAAATCAATACAAACACGCAATCGCCTCTACAAATCACATTTACACAATCCAACTGACACTAACCTAAACACATATAAAATTTATCGAAACAAATTAACAAAACTTATCCGTACATCCCGTAGATCGCATTTTTCTAATAAAATAAAAAAGGCCAGTTCAAACACAACTGCAACTTGGAAAATTATCAAAGAGGTAATGGGAAAAAAAACAAATCCCCCACCCACGGATAATATCACATTAAATGGCACTAAAATACATGATCCTAGTCTTCATGCAAATTCATTTAACTCATTTTTTACGAATATCGGCCCTGAACTCGCCAGCAAAATTAATAGAACTCACGCTCACTTTAAAGACTATCTTTCCAATCAAAACCAAGAGTTTCTCTTTTTAAATCCGACAAATCCTAGCGAAATTATTAACATTACCCAATCTCTTAACAACTCAAAATCGCACGGTTTTGATAAAATAAGTATGTCTCTCCTAAAAGAAATAATGTATCCACTTGC
Source organism: Strongylocentrotus droebachiensis (assembly GCA_035222895.1). Lineage (NCBI taxonomy): Eukaryota > Metazoa > Echinodermata > Echinoidea > Camarodonta > Strongylocentrotidae > Strongylocentrotus > Strongylocentrotus droebachiensis. The sequence goes on along the minus strand of JAVYIG010000799.1, from coordinate 343,842 downwards.
AAAGCCTTTAACTCACATATTTAATCACTCGTTATCGCAAGGTGTTTTCCCTGATCTATTAAAACTAGCTAAAGTCAACCCCATTCTCAAAAAAGATGATCCTCACGAAATAAGTAACTATCGTCCAATTTCCCTACTTCCAAGTATATCCAAAGTCTTAGAAAAGATCGTTCATAATAGGCTACACAAATTTATCACTAAACACAAAATACTCAATTCAAATCAATATGGCTTCAGAAAAAATTACTCAACTGACTTAGCATTAATTCAAATTTATGACAAAATTACAAGTGCCATAGCTAATAAAGAGCATGTTATAGGTATATTCTGTGACTTGAGTAAAGCATTTGATACGCTCAATCACGCTATTCTACTCTCCAAACTCAGTCATTATGGAATTCGGGGTCAGCCACTCTTATGGTTTAAAGATTATTTAACAAACAGAAGACAATATGTTACAATTAATAGTTATGATTCTGATCCTCTTTTAATTCAATGCGGTGTTCCTCAAGGCTCCATCTTAGGTCCACTGTTATTTCTTCTTTATGTAAATGATATTATCAATACATCCCCCCTTCTTTCTTTTATCTTATTTGCCGATGATACAAATATCTTTTATTCCCATAAAGATCTTAATATGTTAAACAATACTTTGAATTATGAAATTAACAAAGTATCCGATTGGTTTAAATCCAATAAACTTTCACTTAATACAAAAAAGACTCATTTCATGTATTTTAAACATCATTCTCATAATACAGAAACACCTATATATATTAAAATCGATGGTATGCTACTAGAGAAGAAAACTAATTCCAAGTTTTTGGGTGTCCTTATAGATGAAGCCTTGACTTGGAATGATCATTTACACCAAGTTACAATGTGCATTTCCAAAAGTATTGGAATAATCTCCAAGTTAAAGTTTCTTCTACCCCATGCAACCTTATTCCTACTATATAATTCGCTAGTTCTCCCGTATATAACATATTGTAATAGTGTATGGGCAAATTGTGGTTCGACAAAAATTAATTCTATTTTCAAACTGCAAAAGAAAGCCATACGTATTTGTACAGGTTCGCATTTCTTAGCTCACACTGATCCTTTATTCTATAAACTTAAAACACTAAAAATTTTCGATCTGAACACTACTCAAGTAGCAGTTATTATGTTTAAGTACATTAATAATCTGCTTCCACCATCCTTTGATAACATGTTTAGGTTTAATAATTCCGTTCATTCATACTCTACTCGCATATCTGGAAACTTCCATCTTACAAACCCCAAATTATCAATAACACACAAATCTGTTAGACATTCTGGCCCGGACATTTGGAATGATTTACCCGACAACATAAAGTCTTGTTCAACCATCTACTCCTTAAAAGCTACACTTAAACGACAAATAATACAATCATATGCTCCCCTCTCTTTAAATTAGTATAACAAAACCGTGACTTAATTATTCTTTATCATGCAACTGCTCACTGCACCTGCACTTGCACCGCACCCTCTTGGTCACTCAGTTTTTTCGAAGAGAGTTATGTCGCCAATTCTTTTACGAGGCCGCCATCCATTTCCAGCCTAACCGCTCACGATGGTGGTCTCCTGCGTTCCAAATTACCTCTCTAATTTATTGAAAATATTTCATATTTCTTATGTTATTGTATGCTTCGTACATGTTTATCGAATTATATAATTGTACATGATTTTTCATTTAATTACTTTTGTAAACATTGTATTCATTGTATTTGTTATTGTTCGAAATTTTGTACTTTGACTTTGAATTTGTATATTTTTGAACGCAGAAATAAAATCAATCAAACAAACAAACAAATAAAGGGAGGGAATGAGCAAACGCGTACCATAAATAACACTGAGTGGGCGGGGGGCTAATTTGTTTTTTCCCAAACAGGTTTTCCAATGCTAATATTTCCGGTCATCTGATTGGCTGATATGTTACGTCATTAACAATGGGGGGGGGGGGACCATGCCGATTCTTGACCATTGGCTGAAAGTACGTCAAAGTATTATGCAACTTCTAAGAAACATCTCATTGCGCATGCGTAGTTTACCTGTGAACCGGTTTTGTAGCCTGATGTAACTCTGATGAATTTTACAAAATTGGTGTTCAGTTGTTCACGACTTATGCTTATAATACTAAACTGAGGTAAGATGCTTTATGTTTACTGTATTCTTCATCTAGCTGTATTTATTTCTACCATTAAAGCTTCGTTTTCGTGTACGTACATTATTTAGTCCGTATAAAATCAAGATCGTTTGTCACTACAAACTCTACAGCCCCATACGTTCCGAAACATGTCGTGTTTTGTGAAAATGATGATGGGATGTACAAAGTTCGGAGAAAGTTCTTGCACCTTTGATATTAGGAATGTGACAATCACATTCGATCCATGTTTTCTAATATTCTACATGAATTTGTTTAGATCAATTACTACCAAGTGAACATAAAAATTATAGACTACAAATGGGTGCAACTAGATAAATTAATCAGAATAATTCCACTTTTTTCAGCGATACTTCTACTTCTACGTCGGTACTTGACAGGATCCATCAGTCAGGATATAACGTCAAGGTTGAAATGTCTGGCAAGGTGCTCTTGTGCAGTGCAGTCAGTTGGTGTATTATGTACAAGGTGCAAGTAAAAACAATTTTCAGCCATCAATGGTGTTTCTGGAATAGGGCTCCCTGGAAGGTTTCTGCTGTTGCAGAAACCAAGATATCTGGAGGGAGCATGTACCATGCTGCAACTGTCCGTGGGAAATAAGAGTGTTTGTAAAGCTCAGTACGGGCAGTGATTAGCTTGAATTTATTCGGGTGGAATTGCCTGGTGTTGTTCTGAGTCATAGGTGTGACAAACTGATCTGGATTTATTGCTACGAGGCCATGTTGAATCTTGTACAGTAGGGTTAGGCATGCAGCATGTCGACGTTTCTCCAGGGTATCCCACTTAAGGTCATTGATCATGGCAGACACACTTTCAGTATGGTGGTATCTCTGAAGGACAAATCGTGCTGCACGTCTTTGAACACCTTCAATTTTGGCTGTGTCTTTCTTCGTTGATGGATTCAATACTGTAGCACAATACTCAACATGGGGTCGGACAATGGATGTGTAAGCTTGTTGCCGTAACTTTTGGGAGGATCTTCTGAGATTTCGACTGATGAGACCAAGCATTTGATTTGCTTTAGATGTCGTGCCGTTGATGTGCTTTTGCCAGGACAGGTTGTTGGTCAGTAGGACGCCTAGGTATTTGTGCTCTTTGACTTCAGAAAGTTGAACATCTCCAAGATGGTAGTTTCCTTCCAGGTTGTTGCGCTTGAGTGAGAACCGAAGGAGGTGGCATTTATCAATGTTGAACTTCATCTGCCAGGTTTCTGACCACTGGTGAAGAAGATCAAGGTCCTGTTGCAGGGCATGGCGATCATGCAAGTCCCGAATGGGACGATAGATGAGACAGTCGTCTGCAAACAGCTTCAGATTGGAGGAGATTCCATTAGGGATGTCATTGATGTATGTGATAAAGAAGAGCGGACCGAGAACTGTTCCTTGGGGGACGCCTGATGAAACGTGAGACCAATCAGATGTATGACCATCCACAACTACCCGTTGAGATCTCTCGGTAAGGAAAGCCCGAATCCATTCCAGTAAGTGGCCTCGAATGCCATAGTGGTGAAGTTTCAGCAAGAGGCGTTCGTGAGGGACTCTGTCGAAAGCTTTAGAGAAGTCTAATACGATGGAATCGACTTGTTCTCGCTGGTCGATGGATCTTGTTAGCTCATCAACAGTTGTTACTAGCTGTGTCTCGCAAGAGCGCCCAGAACGGAATCCATGTTGGCAATCATTTAAGATTTTGTTGTCATCATAGTGGTTCATCACTTGACTAAAGATGATGTGTTCCATGATCTTGCTGCATATAGCTGTGATAGACACTGGACGGTAGTTGGAGGGGGTACAGCGGTCTCCCTTTTTGAAGATGGGTGCTACATTTGCTAGCCTCCAATCAGAGGGAACACATCCAGAGGTCAGGGATTGCTGAAATATGTGAGTCAGAATAGGTGCTAAGTCCTTGGCAAAACGCTTCAGGAAGCAGCCAGGGATGCTGTCTGGTCCAGTTGCCTTGTTGATGTTGATAGATTCAAGAAGATTCTGGACTCCATCTGATGTAATATGCATGTCTTCCATCAGTGGGTAGGGTGGTCCTGCAGGTTTTGGAATATCTGTCACATCTTCTTCTGTGAATACGGACTGGAACTGCTTGTTTAGAAGGTTGGCTTTACCATTACTGTCGAATATTACTCTCTGGCCATCTTTGAGAGAGGATATTCCAGTTGTCTCTTGTTTTTTAGATCTTATATAATTCCAAAAGGCTTTGTTGTTTTTGTTCATGCTATCACTTTTGAACATGTTGTTTTGGTATGTCCAGTAGTTATGTCTGATCTCTTTCCGCAGCAATTTCTGGTACTCCTTATAGGCCGTCCACTCTCCAGACTGCTTGGCTGCATTGTAGAGCCTTTGCTTCTTTCTAATCATTCTCCGTATCTTGTTGGTGATCCAACGGCTAGATCTGTTTGGTTTTGACATCTTAGATGGTATGTGTGTATCCATAAGGAGAATGATTTTCGATCTGAAGATGTCCCAATTTTCTTGCACTGATCTTGAGCTGGGGTTGTTGCTAAGGAAATCTACCTGAAAGGTCCTAATATCAGACAGCAGGTCAGCAACATTAGCCTTACTGAAAATGTAGATCTTCCGTGGTGCCTTCTTTGCTAATCTGGGTTTGGAATTGATCTCAAAGGTAACTGCCTCATGATCACTCAAACCTGCAGTGACTTTGCAGTTACGGATGAAGTTGGGATGACTTGTTAAAACTATGTCCAGAATATTCTTGGTGGATCCAGATATCCTGGTGGGGTCCCTCACCATCTGTTCTAAAAAGAAATCATTGCAGATGTCAAGCAACATTGAACATTTGGCTGCTTCAGTGGCATATGGCTTAACTGTTCTATTTGTCCAGTCAACATCGGCCAGATTGAAATCTCCCCCTACTATAAGGATCGGATCTTTGAACTTTGCACATATATCAGACAGGCTTTGTGCAAGGCCACGGAGGTTACCAAGGTCAGAATTTGGTGGTCTGTAGAAGGAGCCTATGATTAGTTTCTTGAAACCTTGGATGTTCAGTTTGATGAAAAGCACTTCTGCTCCTGATTCTACGAACTTGCACTCTGTTGTGATAAGATCATCTTTCACCATGACAAATACACCTCCTTTCCTTGCATGGATTCTGTCTTTTCTGTAAGTTGTAAACCCTGGTGGGGTTATTTCAGCTGTCAAGATATTCGGTTTCAAATGGGATTCAGTTCCTATAATCACATCTGGCTTGAGGCTATCAATCATGGCTTCCAAATGTGGAAGCTTGTTAACCAGACCATCACAGTTGACAAGTAGACTTTTCAGGATTTTAGTCTGCTGTCTGTTGTTGGTAGATTTCTTTCCAGCTTGCCTCTTTGATCTGGTTGGAGATGATGTGGCATTTGGTGATCCAATGTGGAAACTTCCACTATCTGATGATATTGTGTCACTGCAAGAGTTATCTATGCTGACTTCAGTGGTGTTGTTCAAACAACTAAATGGATTATCTGTTGGCGTATCATTCAAAGTGCGGAAGAGGGATGGACTAATATTTGGAAGCCCACATTGGCAACAAATCCATGTCAGACTAGAATTTGCATAGGCATTGTAGATTTCATTTGACATAGGCATACACTCTGTGTGGTACCATCCATCACACTCCTCACATTGAAGACACCTTTGGCCCCATTTTGCAGCCTTTTTACAGATGAGACATGGATATTTGACAGGACGGGGGCCCGGGTTGACTTCTGTATCCCCAGCAATCAAGAGAAGAACCACCAGATATCCATAATTTTGTTGGATGAATCGTACATCTAATTTGTGAGACTGGTGTTTCAACGAATAATATAAATCAGCGTCTTTTCCACAATCTTGAATTTGGCCAAAACTGCCTGACTTAGAACATGTGCTTTATGCATAGTTGTAGTTAAGACCACTAGTCTTAATCAAGTATAGAAGAAGGCTGGATGTATGAGTAGATCCGGGGCGACCTCTGTCTTCAGACTTCAAGCTCTGGTCATCTCTATTGTAGGCACAATTTGATTTTGCATTCAGACTCGACTCATCAGTTTATCATTTATCAAGAATGCGTTACAACTTACAAAATACACGTCCTAGTTACAACTGAAGAAAACGTCTAGACAAAAAAAGTCTAATTCGCACACAATGGTTAACAGATAGTTTATTAAAAACAACAAAAACAAATCATCGGATCTAAATCTAGATCTAGATCTAGATCTAGATAATGACAGAAATTGCCAAGAAATATACAGATGGAGTCTACAATCTTTTTACTTACAATTTTGATGACATCTGTCACGCCACGGCCCAGTGCAAATGCAAAGGACAGAATACTCTTCATGCTTTTGATAAAAGAAATTTGACTAGATTTACTCAAAGAATGGCTAAGGTGGAGAAAATGGAATGAAAATGTTTTTAAATCAGGAAATAATGTAATGATTTATAATTAAATTTCAAATGATAAGTCACTCCTGGCGCTCCCGATTATTACCCTGGTTTTAGCACGGCTGCCATTACGGCGCTCTAGCATTTCAAGGAATTAATTCCTGCCAATATAAGACAGGTATGTGACATGACTAAACTAAATTAGATTTCCAGGTCGGTAGAAGAGAAATAAAACGATGCATCAACTGCATCCCAAACCAATGCAATTTATCATGGATCAATTTATATTTCTTCTTCCTTCAATTTCAAATAAGTTAACTTTAAGAAGTTGGTTTTACAAAAGGGCTAAAGAGATACATATATAGTAAGTGTGTAGTGATGCAGAACTATCATACTCGTAGTTAATTGTAAAGGTACATGTAGCTGGTGTCTGGTTTGAATTTTGGATGAGCCCAGAAGTACTGATAATTCAGTTGCAGAGTACCTGCAGCAGAAAGACTTTTTCTTCATTTCATCTGTCTCGTTGGAAACTTGATTTGTTGATTAAGATTGAGCATCAGTTGGTTTTTGCTTTTCAGTTTCCCCACTACAGGAAAGCATTAGAGACATGATGCAAGTGTCATCAGCTCATCTCCTTGGTTTAGCCAGGACTGCATCATCTGCATCTGTTCCTCTGCAACGGAGCATTCTTCATTACAACCTGCTCCAGAGAATCACTCCCTTGAAATCTAATCATCTCTTCCATTCAACCAGTGCAATGAGGAATCCTCTACATATATCCTCTATTTCACTTTTCAAAGCTTTGACATCACACCAAGGGTGTGTAAGAACTGAAGCACAAACTCTATCCAGAACTTCTCACAGTGCTCTCAAACCGTTGTCTCACGTTGGACAAGGATGCCGTCTAGCTCACACCTCCAAACCCCTAGGTTGCATGAGTACCACATCAAGACTCTCCAGGCCCAGTGAAGGTCAATATCTCTTCAGGAACTGTCCTCTTCATAACCACAGAGGTCTCTGTGTGGCAGAACCGGTGCGTTTCAACAGTTCGCAGAGTAGGAGCCAGACTAGGAGCGCATGGCGTGAGAGGAATAAATCAGTCATGCTCTATGTGGTTGCTGGAGCTGTCCTTGTGGTCGGGTTTTCATACGCAGCGGTTCCCCTCTACACAGTATTCTGTCAGGTAACGTACTAGTACAGACTACAGGATTTTATTAAGTACAGATGTGGTAGAACTACTCCAGAAACTTCTGCCTTACTAAAGTTTCATGACAAAAACCATGAAAAAAAATGCTTACATTGTGATCAGTACCGTATCAATTTCTTGTTATGCTAACATTTTTAAAGAAACGGTTACCTCAAGTCAGCAGATGTGCATAATAGAGGAAGAACCTTGATTTTGAATCTTAAATCAAAATTTTTACATTTAAAATCAACATGTTGTTAAGTTTGCCCTTGATAAGGTGTAAACTGTCATAATGCCAAGAAAATCTAATTTTCTGTTGGTCTATATTGACAGATTTATACATTAATAATGAATCAGATGTTGGTTAAGTATATCAGCTGAAAGTATAAAATCAGGGGAACCAGATAAATATTTTCTAAATCTTACTCCAACAATGCCCACAAAGATTGGTCTAACTGTATTAATTAACCTTTAACCTTTGACCTACAGGCCACAGGGTTAGGAGGTCAGGCTACTGCAGGTCATGACACTGAGAAGGTAGAGACCATGGCTCCAGTGCGAGGTAGAGAGCTCGTGATCCGATTCAACGCAGACACTGCTGCCAGCATGAGATGGAACTTCAGACCTCAACAGAGTGAAGTTAAGGTTAGTCCAATCACAAAAGGTATGGGCTTAATTGCAGAATACTTTACCATGTATCAGGACAAGTAAAGTGTCGTAGTCGAGTGGTTTAAGCACTTGACTTGGAATTCAAAGGTCGTAGTTCAATCCCCGATCATGCACTAATGTCCTTTGGCAAGGCATTAATCTTCATTTGCCACACTCGACCCGGGTGAGGTACATTGGGTACCTGGCAGGAATTAATGCTAGAGCGCTGTAATGGCAGCTAGGCTAAAGCCAGGGTGATAATAAATGCGCCTCGGAATAGAATTTCTAGATAGACGGCTCTACAGAAATGCCTATTATTATTATTATTATTACAATGAAGGTCAAGATTAGGGTCAGGGCTTGAGAGGTGGTGTGGCCTAGTGGATAAGTCACCAGGCTGTAGATCACAAGGTCCAGGGTTCGATTTTCTGCCATGGCACTAACATCCTGTAGCAAGATATCAATCTGCTACATTAGCCACCATTTACCCATGTGAAGTAAATGTGGGTATCTGAAGCGCCTTAATGGAAGCACAGCTACAGCCAGGAATATAATAGTAGTCCGTATTTTGAATCCTTGTGTAAAAGTGTTCTTATTATTCTATGTAGACCATTGCATATTATATTACAGTAGTTGAAGTATTTTGTATTGAAAGTTTAAGTAGAAGAAGCATGTAAGAAAAGATAAAGCTAGAGCATAATTAGCATTCCAAATTTTGAACTCCAATCCCTTCAAGGTTGTACAGCGCTGGCTTTCTATTCACCCATGAACCCTACGGATAAACCAGTCATTGGCAACTCAACATAGTGCCATTTGATGCTATGAGAGTGATAACCCCAAAATCTTCTAAAATTCCAACCATTATTTTTGCTATCTTAATTGTTACCCATCATGAATTTTATATTCCAGTAGGCCTTCCCAGGTTTAATGCCTGTTGGAATATCCTTCTCCTGATATACGGTAATTGCATAAATATGCTCTTAGTGTATCTGAATTAGTTTGTTTATACTTCTTGTTTTTGTTGTTGTTGTTATTATTATTAATATTGTTATTGTCATCATCATCATTATCAATACTATTATCATTATCATTAATATTATTCAAATCTTGAATCCACCTTTCAAGCTTGTCCCTGGTGAGACGGCGCTGGCCTTCTACTCAGCCATGAACCCTACAGACAAACCCATCGTTGGCATCTCAACGTACAACGTGGTGCCTTTCGATGCAGGACAGTACTTCAACAAGATTCAGTGCTTCTGCTTCGAGGAGCAGCGGCTGAACCCTCATGAACAGGTATTGTGCTATATAAGTACAGTGAAACCTGTCTATAAAGACCACCTGTGACCCAAGGGAGACAAGACAAGTGGTCTAAATAGGCAGGTGGTCTTTATATACAGGTTCCTTTAGTACATGTTTTAATGAGAAACTGTTTTCAAGGGAAACACAAAAATGGTCTTTGTAGACAGGTGGTCTTTGTGGACAGATGGTCTTTCTATACAGGTTGTTGCTAAAGCAGGTTTGACTGTATAAGTTATTCAAATTCAATAGAATGAAAAGAAATGAAATACAATTTTTACTTTAAATCGGTATCAGATACTGCAAAAGCAAAAAGAGGTATGGATATGAGAGTAGATTTACGATTGTCTTTGCAGAAGACTGCTTGGGCCACTGCTCAGGCCACCACCTTTTCAATCTGATATTTGTAATCAATCTCCAGTTGATATTTATATAACAGTTTAGTGTGATCTGTGTTGGGTCTGTGAGAATATACATTTTGGTCAATAGAATTATAGATAATTTTAACTCTTCTAACACAAAATACCATTTTGTGGCCTTATGGAGAACACGCAAAAGCTCAAATGCTGGAAGACTAACTTCCAAAACAGGCCCATTTGATCACCTGACTATCAGTAGTCAAGTGACCATGTTATAACTGTGCAACAGCATCCTATATAATTGTACATTGTATACCTCACAGTTTAGTTGTAAGGGGTTTTTTTGCAAGAAAATAGCCACAGTAGATAAAGGTCATTCCCTAGTTCTAGGGAACGATGAAGATATTGGTGACTTTAATAATTGCAACCAAAACTGTGATTATGGTGACAAAACAGACTCAGGGACATGAGGTGTCTGCTAGTGATTCTGCAGAGCCTTGTGCCAGTACAAGCGATAGTGAGACCAGGGGGGTGTTTCACAAAGAACATAAGTCGAACTTAACTCTAAGTTGGACTTAAAAGTTATGGAGAGCCATTTGTAGCCTTCAAATAAAATATATTCAAAAGCGAAAATTTCTAGTATTTTAGACTTTTCATAAATTCCACATCAAGGACATGAAAACTCCTTGATAAAAGAAAATATGAATGAGTTGAATCAACCGTTTTATGCCTTTTAAAATAAGTTTTACCAAATATTTTCATAGATGCTAACGGCTTTCCATAATTGTTAAGTCCAAATTAGAGATAAGTTCAACTTAGGATCTTTGTAAAACACCCCCCAGAGAAAATAGCAAAGATGCTTTGGGTGATTGAGAGAAGGTTGTGGAGGTTGTTTTGGTAGAATAGGTCAACAAGATGTCGTAATACAAGTTCAATGAGGGGCACATTTGTGGTTGGGTCAGGCCAACGAGAGTGTCTTTCTTCGAGTAAGACATTTCAGGTCATAAAAACCCTGCGAACTAATACAAAGAAGGTGAAAAGTTACAATTGAGTCTACAGAGGCTGGCATGATTTTTTTTGTAATAACTAGGGTGTGGGGCTTTGGGCCACGACCCATTCACATGACACATGCATAGGATTCAAAGGTATGAAGTTATTCAAAGTTAATGACTTAAAATCCCCCTAAACCAGCTGGGGGGTGTTTCACAAAGACTAAGATCGACTCTAAGTTGGATTTAACTTTGGCAGGCCGTTCATGCCACTGTTTGCTCTCACCATTTACTGGCATTGGTCTCTCAAGGGACGTCCAAATCATGGTCACAAATTTACAGAATATACATTTTTTGATAATTCATTATTGAAGGAAAAATTGTAATCTAAAGATCAGAATAGTGAGAGCAAACAGTGGCATAAATAGCCTTATACTTATAGTTGATCTTATACTTAGTCTTTGTGAAACATCCCCCTGGAACATGCTTTTCAGAAAACTTTTTACCAGGACCCTGCTTTCTATCTCTCTTCTTTGATTGCTATCACATAGGTGGACATGCCTGTGTTCTTCTACATTGATCCTGACTTTGATGAAGACCCAAAGATGGCCAAGGTCAATAACATTACTCTGTCATATACGTTCTTTGAGTCCAAGGAGGGGCTTGAGCTTCCAGACCCATGGTCAAGGCCGGAATGACCATCAGAATGAACAGTGAAATGATTATCAGAATCAGTGATCATCAATTAGAATAATCATAAGAAAACCATCAGTTTGACCATAAGAATGACCATCAGAATGTCATCATTATTAATGACCATCAGAGATTGACCGTCAGAGTGACCATCAGAGTGACGATCACAATGATAGTCAGAATGGTTATCAGAATGACCATCAATGAACCACCAGAATGATCAACAGAACATCCATTAGAATGATTATCAGAGTGACCATCAGACTGGCCATCAATAACGAAGATCAGAATGACATTTTTTAGAAGAAAAATTTAATTGGATTATGAATTATTGTCATTATTCTGTGATATTTATTAATATATATTGGACACAAATTGAATAGAAATATAACTCTGGACTTGCCCTGCAATGCTCTGTCTATCTTTTCAGTACATAATAAATACACCTACTGATAACAGCCTGTTTTCAGAGCTAGAAAGGGTGTTCATTCTGTAGTGAAGTACAGTATATGAGTTAACTCCTATCTAGCTCCAAACTGGTATGATGATATGACTGTTCTTTTTCGGGTGTTTTTCCAAAGGGCAGGTCCACACACCAGAGTCATCTGGGGCCTGGGTCCTGTTGCATAAAACTTGTTATCAATAACAAATGTTAAATTCCTATGACAAATTTGCTCTCAGCCAATCAAATGCCACGATTTCAGTAGCTTATAACAGTTCTTGTATTGATAACACGGTTTATGAAACGGGGCCCAGGTTAGTTCTTTCTCCATCCCTTCTATATCTAGCCTTCTGCTGTCTATGTCATATGGTGTATAACTATCACGTCGGACACCATCCCAATATTTTGTTGCTACTGGTCGTAAATCAATCTTATGCAAATTTTAAACAGAGCGTGCTGCCATCTATTGGTGAGCAAGTGTGAGGATGTGGTCATGTTTGGCTAAATTTCATAGCTAGCTTATGAGGTAAGATTTTTTTATTGCATGAATAGAAACTCTAAAAGATCCTTCAGTTACAACTTGTAAGGATTTTGATTCAACACAACGATTTGCAGTAAATTACTGACTTTGAAGATATAGATTGTTTTAAAGCTTATCTGTACTAGTTTATAGGAGGGATAAGACCACTCTGCAAGGTCAATGGACAGGTGGTTATCTCATCAACTCAGCTCTCAATTAACTTTAAAAAAAGAGGAAAATGGGGGACCAATGGTCACAGATTAGGCATTGTTTTCTATATAGAGGGAGCAAGTAGCTACAAGTTGGGCAGTGTGGCTTTAAATACCAAGTATTTTTAGTGTAGGCATGTAGGGCTGTGTTTTTAACCAATTGCTTGAAGTTTTTCAAGGAGAAAATAAGCTTGCATTGTTACATATCTTGTATACTTTGACTGTAAAGAAAGTGATTTTTTAGAGGAGACTCTAAAAGGGGTAACTCAAGCTAGTCAGAAAGTGGATTTAAGTAAAAACAATTTTTGTTTAAATGTTCACAATCAAATGTAAATCACCTCATCACAAATTGCAAGTTATTTTCTGACTTAGATTTTTGCATTTTGTCATAGATCACAATTTTGTAGTTTTCAAGACAAGGTGATTATTTCTGAAATGTCCTCAGGATTCAATAGGAATGAATGTAGTGATGGATCCTAAATTAGGCATGAAAATGATTCTTGATTGCTTGTCTTACACTTTATCATGGTTGCATTTTTTTTTTTTATTCATTTATTTAGATTAATGGTATTTTAAAAGTGTGTGAACTGTGAATAACAGCCATGTGTACATTTTGAAGGAAAAAATACGCTTTAGAAATGGAAATTAAATGCAAAGATTGTATCTATTTAATACTTGTTACCAATGTTTATGTTTTTTTGCTAATATGATTCACAGGCCAAACACTAGTGATTTAAACCAATGAGATGGGGGTCCCATTCATGGGATTGGGTTTAAAATCCCCTGAAAGATTATTTAATGCGTAACAGGAAAAATTGAAAATGAGGAGAAATTGTGGCACATTACTGAAAGCAATTACCAATATCATATAATTACAATACAATATTTGATGGTGACAAGTAGAAATTATCTGCTGAATTACCATTTCAAAATGACAAGTTAATGTTCATATTGCCAGAAACGTGAGAAGTCTCAGAAGTCTGATAATTCATATGGAAAAGAAACATGAAGAGAGAGAGAGAGAGAGAGAGGGGAGGAAGCATTATTATTTTGTTAATGAGTAAGAGCTGGTGAGGGAGGGAGAAAGAGAGGTGGAGAGAAAGGGGGAGAGAAAGAAAGAAGAAAGGAGATGCGAGAATCGGTTAAAGTCCCACGGTACTATTTGTAACTACTTGCTCCCTCTATATAAAAAACAATGCCTAATCGGTGACCACTGGTCCCCCATGATCCTCTTTTTCTTATGTAAATGTCTGAAAATATAATGAGGCTTTTTTTTTATACGGGGATGGGGGCGTCAGACCAACGCTTTTAGAGATGGACGAAGAACTTAAGACGGGAGTAAAAAGGTTAATCATGATATGTTTTTCTTTAAATCACACGTAGGAAATATTGACTATTTCTTGCACTGGACTAATACCTGAATCTTGTGTCGATGTTGTGCTTCTGTTCGTTGAGCTTATAGAGATAGATTTAGGACAAATATTGTTTAAACTCCTCTGTTTTGGGGGTACAATTAGGTTTTCCAATTACCGAACTCCTCAAGCAATGTTAGAAGATTCTTGCAAGTTTTAGCCATAACCATCTCGATATTTTGCACCCAGACATCCTTGGTAAGAGCTGTTTGTCCTATACATATATTTACTTCTTTAGATTGTTGCCGATTTTGTCAAATATTTGGCAGTCGCTTCTTCCTGTTGTAAACAAAGGTTTCATAACCTACCTTTACAAATTGTCCTCTTCCCGGTACTTGCTAATGGTCAAGGTGATCGTAAAACTCTTGACCTTTAATGTGACACTTTTAAACGTAGGATAGCAACCGTGATGACGACCGACCCTTATCTTTAATCAAGTCGCTTTCATATTAGTCTACTAAATGTGTTAACTTGTGCATGTATGAATGGTTAAACAGGGCTCGAAGTCGGATAGAGAGCTTTGGTTTACGAGTGAGATTCAATTACGGATGCGGAGTTGTTTCATCACCCGTTTCTAAAGTAATTGTCGTTTCTATTTTGGGATATCGCAGATATAGGATACCATAACACCTTTGGTATCAAATATTGCATATTATGAGTATATTTGATAAAACGTAAATATTAATTGGAACTATTTAGTAGAAAAGGATTTATACATGCCTAGGAGGGGTTTCAGTCATCTTAAATTAAAGGACTCTTCTTACAAAATATTTTTTTTCTTCTCAAAGCTGTTTGCAGAAAAAAAAGTCTTTGGATAGACTTTCTTTGAAGTCCTGGTTGATAAATTAAAAAAGATAATAGACAAAAGTAAAGAAAACTAGATTAACGTAATCAATTGAAATAATCTAGTATTTTATTTAACTTTATAGAGAGAGAGGGAGAGAGAGAGAAAGGGAGAAAGAATTTCATCTTTAATTGGTGTATTTCGATTTAAACGTTGTCACTTTTATCTCCAAAAACATATCTACGTTTTTTTTTCTATAACGTTGTTGGTTCGTGCATGCGATTTTAAATATAATGGTCGGGAAACAAAACGCAAATGTATGCCGGCTACAATATCATTTATAGCGATATGCCAGAAACAATACACGTTCAAGACGTATTATCATGCAGGCCCATGATAGCGCGGATGTTTAAAAGGAATAAAGGCAAAAATGCACTGCTTAAAATACAACAGACATTCACGATATCAATCCAAATTGGCGGATCTGGGGGGGGGGGGGGGGGTCCGGGCCCCCTCCCCTGGTAAAAAAAAAAGTTAAATTTAACCCTTTACAAAAAAAAATGCTCACTATACCATCCCCCCCCCCCCCCCCCCCCCCCGCTTATTCGCCGGCTGACTGATTCGGCTAAATATTATCTCACGATTTGGAAGTAAAAAAATGTTTGAAGCGCAACATAATAGTAGTAGTAGTAGTAGTAGTAGTAGTAGTAGTAGTAGTAGTAGTAGTAATCTTAGAATGACTTATAACTTAGTTTTTAGCCGTCGAATGGGGGGGGGGGGGTGGGGGGTGGAGGGGCATGGCCCCTATAGGCCCACTCGCTACGCCTGATGATAATCCACCGCACTGTATAGTCGCGATTACAATGGTAAGAAACTATTGATTGAGATTGGTCTTAAGATGGGGAATATAAATAGATACAATCCGGATTTAAGGGTACTCCGAGGAATAAAACCGCGGAGACTCGTTGTCATGTTAACGTATTAACAAGATGATCTCGTATTAATCATTTCTAATGATTTTTAATCCACTTCGGGACGCTTCGTGTACGTCAGAAGTAACCATGTAGGGTTTATTTATATCTGAATTGATGATAGTCCTACATTGGTAACTTCTTTCCTGTTGTTGTTTTGCTGTATGAGGAGATGGACGATTTCATTATCTAATTAGTAGAAAGAGTGGGCAGACATGAGTCTTTCCCCCCTTTCTTCTCCCTTTTTTGTAATCATCTTCTATATTTATTTC